>JAQGAB010000224.1:0-34908 GCA_034696565.1 Isotomurus graminis | reverse complement strand
AAACTTTAGAAGCGATCTTGTTAAGTCGCGAAGAAAAACGTAGACTTTGTAGTTGTAAAATATAAGGCGATGTTACAGGTTTTAAAATATGCAATTTCTCAATAAGATACAAGCTAGCTTGTATTGTTGTAAGGTCTGTCACGTCTCAGATCGGAATGTTTTGAAGTTTACTCCAGAACTAAAACGATGTTAGCATAACCTAAACCATAATAAATTGAATTTGCCCTAATTTTTGGACATATGTTTTTTGCGAGCGGGTGAAGGCTATTATGGGAAGAAGGCAGAAAATAGTAAATGAATATGTTGCAATGAAGGCTGAGTGAAGGCAAAATAGGGAACGAAGGAGTGAAGGCTGAGTGAAGGCATTTCCGTGTTAGGGCCTTCGCCTTCGTGAGTGAAGGTGTAGAACGGGGAAAATGCCCATCTCTGTCTTAAACA
Source organism: Isotomurus graminis (assembly GCA_034696565.1). Taxonomy (NCBI): domain Eukaryota; kingdom Metazoa; phylum Arthropoda; class Collembola; order Entomobryomorpha; family Isotomidae; genus Isotomurus; species Isotomurus graminis. The sequence goes on along the minus strand of JAQGAB010000224.1, from coordinate 34,470 downwards.
TTATAGAGCAAATTGCATTTCAGAGCTAGGAAACTATAATGTTCAACCTATACTCTTTCGTATGGGTTAAAATAGCAAAGATTACAAGTATACATTGCATGTTGGCTTTTATATCGCAAGTAATACTTCTATACTATTTATTTCTCCTGCCTAGCCTAGACGGAATGTGTGAACTGCAGCTCAACGGGTTAAGGATGCCCAAATCCATGGTCTCTTTTGGTATTGGAGGAAACACAAGGCAGGTCTCTTTTTGCCTCCCTCTCTCCTCACCAATATTATTTCCTATCTCCAAGTGTACAACACCATAATTCCGAAACACCATTCCAAACCGTATTTCTCAAGGGAACTTCAGTCCCATCCTGTATACTACAGTATATAGAAACACTTGCCCTTAAAACATTCAGAGGATAGAGATCCCCGACTCGAAAACTCATTGGTCGTAGTTGGAGGAGTGTTTCGATTGAGAAGTACTGCGTTTTTGACCCTTGATTCGGGTCCTTCCGAACTCACAACCGCTTCATTCATTTTTTACTGCAACCCCACTGACTGGCCCCGAGTCGGAAAATAACCGGGAGCCTACACAATTACTATATAGCCTAGGGTACAAGAACAAAGTGTCTGTAAGTACATGGGATTTCATATCCGAGGAGACGTTTTGTGTGCCACATGGATGGGGGTTTTATTCAGAGCGTTAAAGTCTGAGTATACACATTCCTTTTTCATCTAGAATAGAAACCAGAAATAGTAATGCATGATATTCTAGAGGCTTAATGAAAGTAGAGCACGGTTAAGTATATCTATTCACATCATTTATATGATTTGTAATGCAATATATGATGAACTAAACGCATTTTTGTAAACACTAAAACTTGTGTATTAATACACAAACGTCATATAAAAGTAATGTACCAGAAACAGCTCTTGAACTTTCACTTAAAAGTTCTAGACGAACTAATCCCTATTTACTGATGCCACTGATGCGACAGTTGACAGTCATTACATTCAATTCCAACCTTTAAGGTCATACAGCATGAGCCTTCCTAAGCAAAGATATGAAGCAGCTGCATAAAGTAACTACCTAAAAGCAGCGTGAAGCGTATGTCTGCCTAACTTTTAATTAGTAGACCTACACCAATGTAGTTTGCTTCAACCTTAATACATGGGATGACCTCAACTCACAAGGTCACTGGTGTTTCCTTCGTAGCATCTAATTTTCCTCCAAGCACAGTCCGGTACTTCTTAATAATCTTCCTAAGGGAGGTGGAGAAACAGTTTTCTTCCAAAACAATTCTGAATGATAAACTACATCATGGAAATATTCTGATACACACAGGACTGGATTTTCCGTAATCCATGAATTAATTGAGGATTTCCATAGGATTATTGTCAAGTACTTTTAGACATAACGCCACTGCACATCACCTGTAGGTCTGGAATGAAAATTTCACTTCAATTCATCTTCTTGGAATGCTTACCTTGAGAAATCGACATCCCTTTCCGTTGTCCAAGTATTCCAATGCCCAATGATGAAAACAAGTAACGGAAAATAAATGTTTACTTCGGCTACTTTTTTGCAGCCAAGGAGTGGCAGGCAATGGAATAATTTTTATGTTGTTGGGTCTAAGGTTCATATTTTTTTCTAACAAATAAGCTTCTTGCATCTTCAACGAAGAGTGTCCCGAAAAATAACTTACCTAAAGCCTAAAGCATAGACGGTCCTGGAAATGTCTCGGAAAATTACACAAGGAATGTACATAAACAGCATAGAATCCGTAAGTACTTATAGAATACTTGAAGACTGATCAAAGGTACTGGTCAGCATCTAACCGTCCAAGGAAGTCTCAAGGTGAAAGGGTGTTTTTAAAGTAAGGCGATATAATGGCGTAGGTATAGTATTGCTTTAAGATGCACAGTTGTGTAGCATGAAACTACAACCCTTCAAAAATCTATAAATAAAGGTACTTATTGAAGTGCATAGTGCATTACAAATACAATTTTATAACACTTTGTAACAGTAACAGTAAATACCATAGTCTACTAAGGGTCTAGCTGAAAGGGACGAATGCTGTGACATTTGTTTCGTCGAATTGCATGAGCTCAATAAGTAAAATATCTTAAGCAATCTTGTGAGTTTGATTGTATTGGAAATCTTGGCGTCAGTCTAAAATAGAAGGCTAGGGTACACATGCAAGTGTCAGGCAAACTATAGTTGCTTGCAACTGTTATAAGTAATCACAATCAGGGGGCATCGAATTAAAGAAGCCCAACTAACTAGAGAGGAGCTTAGTAGGCTGCGGATGCCTCGAGTAACGCGAAATCGAGATTACATAGTGGAGTATCTGATGAATAAGTTATTTAATTCATACCTTTCTATTGTACACATTCAACTGGGATGTAAATACACAACCTCTACAACTACAACAACTCGTTTTTCACAACTACGAACACTTGGACTTTGCACTTTGGACTCAACCGTGAATGCATCTCCTCCTCTATTTCCTTTTACAAAATTCTTCTCTTATTGGCAATTTGGCAGCTTAAGTTGTCCCACGAATTTAATTGCCACAACAGCTTCATATAAACCGTGAAGTAAACAACCAACATTGCATGCAAATCCTTCGTCTAAACCTCTAGCTCTAAGTCGTTTGCGTCCTTAGAGTTCAAATAGATTTCATGTATGCCTAAGTAGAGTGAGAATGGGCCCGTAATTTTTTCGATAAGGATAATTTGTAGTCATTTTGTTTCCAGTTTTCTCACATGACTATTTATCCTTATTTTAGTTGCCTGTTACATGTTTCGTGAGACAAATGCTTGCTGATAAGGTTCAATGTGTAGGGAGGTTTGACCAAAGTTCAATCTAAATGGCATGTCTAAAAGGATGAGTATTTTACATTTACACATTCCCTGAGAATAAAGTATACAGCACACAGTACTTTCACAGGTTTTTGGGTTCTTTAATTAGCTTTTTCATCCATGAATATATTCATCAAGATAAATTATTAAGGAACTAAGGAAGCATGCGCTATTTTTAAGCCTTATTTTCCTCCAGTCAATTCTGCACAAGAAACACGAGCAATGAATTTTAGAATTTACCTGCTGCAAGCCAATGCACATAAAAATGCTTTGCATAAAAATTGTTGTTTGTTGGAAAGCTATGATGTCAAGATAGTGGCACTTATACTTAATTTCATTTTTATGGAGCATCGTAAAGAATCTCCAACCTATTTCTTGTAGATTGCCACAAACTATAATCATAGTTGATTAAAGTACTTAAGCAATCCCGTGGAGTAGATTTTATTCATCTTGGTTGCATACGAGATGTGCTATTCATTCATGTTTTATGGTAACTTCGTACTTGCAAAAATTGCATGAGCTGGCGTGGCAGGTTGAATAGACGCTTGAGTTGGACTTTGGAATCAACCTTTGGACTTGACTGGAACCCAATACACACTTACTACGATTATGACGTAGCACGCACACCAGACAATGAGATTCAGCCGTACGGAATACATATGCATACATTCCTGCCACAGAGATAATTAAAAGAATCAACAAGAATAACTTAGAGATCACCTAGCTGTAGCCGGTTTCTCTGGGTCCAAACTCTAAACCTAACCAATTATGTAGTTCCCCGAGAGCTACGACGAGACGAGGCACAAGGTGAGGATTGGACTATGCACAGGATTCGGATTTAGATGATATTAAAATTACATATAGCTATGATACAAGTTCATGCAACATGCTATCAAATATAGACAAGCAGACCATGAAAGCGTGTGCATACCTTTCATTTCCAAAGTGCAAAGATAACAAGGTCGTATTCCACAACTCCAGGATGCTTAAAAAAATACATAGTCTGGGTAAAGTCCACTTGAAACTGTCCATGGTGTAATCAAGTACTGATTCAATTAATGTACATTAGCATCAATCCAATACGATTGACGATGATTTTGCAATAATACGCTAATTATCAACATCAAGCCTGCGGGAACCTCCGGTCCAAACAAACATTCACCCTTGACCGGCAGAGTAAATATTATTACGTGATATTATGTAGTACTCCATGGAGTCTGGAGTGGATCTTTATACTTTGTACTTCGACAAGTAGTATTTAAGATAACCGATGATCAGTTGAACTATGGAATACTCAATGAATCCTTTCAAATCTCACCCTGTGTCCAATGTGCAATGTTTATTCATAATTTATTTTTGTGCTAATGTTTTATCTAATCATTCATGCAAAGTACATTCATTAGCACTAAATCAGGATTAGTCCAGTGTATTCTAGGAAATATGGCAGTAATGATAATATAATTACTGTATTACAATGTGTATCCAGAATACATATATATTTATAAATGGACGTGTGCGTCAAACATTTGACAGTACTGAATTTGTCTCACGTCACAAACCACAGGTCGTCATCAGAAATATTTTTTAGGGATTTAAATTTTATAATAAATCATCATTTACCCTACATCTTTATTTTTATTGTATGAAACGTTGCAAGATAGCTCGCTACAGCTCATAGACTAAAGTACACCTGTCTCTTTACTCTTTAGTCAATGGCTGCAGTTCAGTACATCAAATTTATAAGCGTTTAGTGTCAGTGATGCGAATTAAGTTTATGCTAATTATTCTAGAAAAGCTCAAGTAATAAAGAGAGGATTTCGGCGTAATGAGAATTGGAATGGGGACAGGAAGGGACATACATTTTGGAATGTTGATCTGTGAATCAAATAATTTGTGAATGCCAGGTAAATACTTTCAATTCACAGTAAACTATAGTTCATAGCTCAGCAGAATATAAACTCTCATTCTGACATCTGCTGACACGGAATGAAAAGATGTGCTTCCACTCGATTTCTTGGATTACAAAAACTTTGTCTCAAATTCACCAACGCAGACTAATGCATGTAGACTACTGCTCAGCCCATACATATATGTAACAAGTTAATCCATGTCTGTGTTGTTCTACCTTCACAAAAAATCTATTTCTAAGGGGTTTAGTCAATGGCTATGGTTTTAGTTTAGTTATCAGTTGAGTCTTGTGTATATTGTACAAAAGAAGTCACAAGAGTCACGCTTGCCAGTAAATTTTGATAAGAAAACAACGTTTGTACTCCGGATCGGATGCTCATCCTCATGAAAAATCAACTTCAAAATGATTTTGTTTTTATTACATTTTCACGTTTATTATTCGAATTACCACTTGTGATACTAATACACTAAAATAGAATAATTATATAATCAATGTCAACACAGGAAATACTTTAATTGAGTCCGAGAAAACTAATCTAAATGTGTAAATTAAATGATTAGGAATACGTAAATGGTGGAATCAGCAATAACAAATACACCGGAAATACTTCATTACGAAAATATAACGACACAAGGTTCACTAATACTATTTTCTTCATACCATACTAACAAAACATAGATATTCATACGACGACTCAACCTTTTAAACCATAAGAGATACTTTATTGGGATTAAGTTATATAATGTCATTCACAGTTACACACAACCTCCCGGTAATACACAACACCTATAGTTAACTTAAGGCCATTAAGGACAAAGTAATGAAAACAAAAACCAGGATTGACTTTGACTGATTTCGAGACATTAAACTTTTGGGAATATTCCCGGAATTGCTACACAAGTTATGTTCCGTGGCGGAGTAGTCTCCTTTGCACCTGCAAGTTCCAGTGTCCGACTGATAAATTGGTTGACCAGTGCGGATATCCATAGGGAAATCACATTCCGCTCCCTTTATGCAAGGCTGAACTTTTCTCCCGTCATGAGGAATTTTGCAATTAATCTCCACCTTCAATCTGCACATACCTCCAACTGGGCCTGCATACGGTTCGAATGATTCATGATCCCTTTTGCATGCACAACGGCCACTCGAACACTTCAAATAAGTTTCTGATTCACGACACACCGAATTTGTTGTGCAGGAAGCATTCAACAAAGTATACGAGTTGTAGCCAAAGCTGAATGAAGCCAAGGAAAGGCAGATGAGAACAACGAGCAACAAGTTTTGATGTAAATTTTCCTGCAATCAATTCAAAGGATTCATTACTTAAACAAACTCGATGATGAATTTATTAATTAGTTTATGGAAAAGTACTCACCATGTTGAATGTCGTCTTAACTTGCAGTAGCGGACAAGGAAGTTTATCGAAAGGTGATATCAGATGGATGACAGGAGAATAAGAGTTTACTGTTTCTACTTCTTCCCAGATCAGCAGCTACTCGAATTCCTGGTAATCACTCCGTGACTTTATTCTAAAGATAATTATCGTTCGAACCCACCACTGCTCTGAACACAGATTGTGGATTGAAAATAATCTTTACGTTGTTTAGAAGTTAGAAGTGACTCATATACAATATTCGTTATTACACTTTCGTAGCCCCTGCGTATCTAATATTGACATACGATCATCAGAGGCACCAGAGAAAAGTCATAACACTTTGGCCGTGATCAACACTTTTGAACCTGATACTTCTTAATAATAATAATATCTTCTGTTTGAACAGACTGTTGTTAATGTTCGAGTCATAAGAAATCCAATGATGCAATACTTCGTGTTAACTTTTCGTTGTGATATTTTCAATGTCTTTGTATAGTAGCACGTTACAAATAGTTAACAATCATATATTATGATGTTTATTAACTGCTGATTATGACTGGAAGCCTTGACTAACTGAAATTATGGAATTATTACATAACGCACTTAGATTTGTTTAGTCACGTCAGTTTAATATATTGATACTTAAGTTAGTAGACCTTGTGTTCAGATCTCAAACTTTAGCTGTCACCAATACCACAATGGCGAGTTCCACTTTCCTGAACTTAAAACCAATAATATGTGACCACTTCACTGCTTGTATTTGGTAATGCAGAACCTCAGTTACTCACGTAATAGCAAAACACCATGCTGCAATGGCTGCAAATGGTTCCAGTGAATTACAAGTGTATTTTCGCTAACGGCTGCAAGCAGCAAGTCACAAGTAGGAAATCCAAGTGAGACACCAAGCTCAGCATTAGCATCGCATTTCACGATGTCTTTCCAGGGTTTAGTCTCATCGTCACCGAAGTATAAAATTGTACATCCATCTTTTTGACCTGGGATTCACTACTTTACACCTCAACAACATACTACATACTCTATGAGGTCACCACACGCACATATGTAATTTGCTTAGATGTACAGAGGAGCAAACCTTAATGATTGAACGGCAGATATCAATGATAAAGTATCTCGTGTATTCGTCTTGAACCTCCTGAAATATTAGAAGTGACACTTGTGAAATATAGCGAGCAACAAATGATATTTATTTCACGTCACACAGTTTGGGGTCATTCAGTAATATGTAGTAGCCGACTGAAGGAATCCATCAAAAAGTAGTAACCCAGATTGAATTTCGCGATTGATCAATATCACTAGCTACTATGTAATATTAGTGTCCTTTGATTGAAATACACTCGTAGAAAGCTGAAAGTGGAGAGGAGACAGTATGACACCTTCGAGTTTCAGATAATAATGAGCAATTTTCGGTGTCCTAGAAAGGAAACTATGTATCTGTGTTAATGACTGAATAGGTTCCATTGCATGTTGTACCTTTTACTCTGTACTACACACAGAAACTTTCTCTCAAGTGGAACCTTCTTCTTTGCATGTTAACCTGTAATAATCTCCGAGAAATCAGGTCTTCCCTAATGACATACTGAGGAGTGAGCACACGGATGTGTATATGGATTTTTTCTACATAATACACGGCCAAATTACACCACCACCGTATCAATATCACGTAAAAGCACACTCGGTTGATGATGCTCACAGGCTTTCTAACACACGAGCACGTTAAGAAAGACCGACTTCCGAACTATGAATAGAAACTTCATTATACCTAAATCTTATTGTGAACAGACTACTGTACACAAGTACACTGAAGTTCATATAGTTCACTCATGAGGCAAGTAAATCGGTGAAAAGAAAGGAGTCTTTGCCAAGCATTGCTGGTGATTCTAAAAACCTCAGATCCGATATCTCTCTACACGAACTAGTTATTTAGCTTACTTTACTACTAATGCATCTGCTGTACTTTATGGGATTTAAATACAACAGGAAGGATAAGGAAGATAAGCAGGAGAGAGATTTCTGAAAGTAAAAAGTTGAACTAGCTGTGAAATGATTATAAAACTTGGGAGGTTTATTTTCGAGTTCATTTTCACAAGTACCAAGTATGTGTTACATAGACAAATAGAATAATATCTGCACAACATAAATAAATCCGAAACTCTTTTAGCTACATTCAACATACTGACAAAACTACAACCAGATGAATACAAGACAGTCTTTTTCCCGAGGAATGCGTGGATGTGTGTGTAAACTGAGGCATAATTGAGTACTTCTATTTCACTGTCTTCCAATGATTCTCATCTTGTAGGCAATACACATGGAAATCTATTAAAGTCGTCCGCGTGTACCTTTCCAAGTAGAGCGTGTTCATTAGCTCCAACGGTGAAATGATTTTAACGTGTACTTGAAACCAAAACAAACTTCAGTGGGTGTAGATAAGAATCAGTGATTCATCTGGTTGAATTTTTAACGCCATGAGGAATTGCTCGAGACAAAGCAATCGGCATGATAATGTCTTTCTTACTTTCAACGACTTCATCAACGCTCACACATTTTTACATGCTGCCCTTAATTACATCTTTCGGTAATAATTGTCGTGCATTACTGAATGCCTTGCAATACTTTCACACATACGCAGAGTATACAGCTATTTTAAAACATTCTTGAGCTACAATAATTTGTCATTAAGATTGTTAATGCACATAAAAGAGGGTGTGTGATTGTCACTGAAGACTTTGTGGATCCTGATCGAATCCATTGAGGAATGGCATTTGGAGGTGGTGCTGACTCAGTGTTTCCTGTCCGTGATGACACACCGATTGGACCAGTCTTTTGTTCTCTAGCAGGAGTCTCTCGTCTTAATTCACATGTACTGTTTTGTGTCTCAAAATAGTTTGATTTGCATTTGCAAATTCCGAATGTTGCGGATATTCCTGCTCCTCGAATTGAGAAACAATCGGCATTTTTTACACAGAGGAATTTGAATTCAGCAGTAGATGATTCCAAATGGCATGTTGAGCCTACTTTGCTGCCACACAGTTGTCTGTCAGTTTCAAAGATTTGCTTGACTTTTGGGTGATCTGTAATACATCCACACTTCTTTGAGCTTGGGTTACAGTATCCGGTATCTTCACATTCGGGGTTTGTGGCACAACGTTCTTGGTATCGGCTTCCATCTGCATTCTCAGGTAGTGTGAGAGTCATCAGGATAAAAACTATTGGAACTAACACCGACTTCCAACGAAGAACGACCTTGTTGCTGTTTAGAGAATCCATTTCTTGAAACACAAGTCCCCTATAGAAAATGTAACACTTGTATTATTCCAGATACTCAAAAATTATTTTATAATATTATATTAGATTTCTTTGCAACAAATCAAAGCAGCACAAATTATTTTATTTGAGCTCAGGTGTGAAATCTTACGCTGAAATACTGAGGTCAACTGTATAGAAAGACAACCCTCGTGGGAACGCCGATCATTCGGTTCTCACTTCTCATTGACGCATAACAGGTGCAAGGGGGTTTTAGGCACGTAGTACTACGGATGTAGTACAGTTTACTGGGGTTCCAAAGTAATCCAGGTAAACAGGTTTGGGTTTCCCTATGCACACAAATTAAAAATTATAAGTCACTTGAAATGCACTCGTTTATTAGAGTTCCAGACAACCTTCAAGTTGAATGGTATTCAGAAATGTATGAGACAATTTGTAAACTAAACAGTTTCCTCTTGTACCTCCGATATTACAGCTCGTTATGCGTGTCGTCCAAGTGGTAAAATAATATTTCTATAATCGAAATGTCCCAACTTTACGATTAAAATAGTAAGTTTAAACTATTAACTCGGCATTACAATTGCTATGCACCGAGATAAATGCAGAATAATGACCATTGTACGCCCAAGTTGAGTAATTTGATGAGACCCAGTAACACTCTAAATATGAAGCTAGCATCCGCTTTATCTTGCTTAGCATATTTGTCTACCTAAAGTACCTACTCCAGTTGAGATCACACTCCCTCATTGGCGTTTAGTACAGACAGACTAAAAAGATGAGACACAACAGTAATATCATCCAGACATTATAGAGCAATTAACACAGTGTATAGATGCGTATAGAAATTGTTCACTTCAAAAGATAATTCTATTTTAAACTTTAAACAAGAGACAAATGAGAAGATAGTGGAATTCTTAAGGCACACACTTGAGTGAAATGAGATAAACCAAACATGTCAAAGTCAAACAAGAGCTTTGGAAGTCAACACCCAAAGTTCACACTACTAAACTGTATTTTACAATATCCATGTGGTTGTGTATTATATTAGACTCATGAGAAAAAGACTTAGCTCCGTGAAGCTGATAATATTTTGATGAAAATTAATAGAATGATTCACACATTTTTGGAGATTCGCAAGTAATCGCGTTCCACCATCTATGAATATGCGGAACTCATTTAAACCTAATTTTATTAAATTGCCTTCATTCACAAAACAAAACGGTTGTTGGGTGAAAACACATTACATGCATGTGGTAGACATTCATGAGCGTGTTAAAATTTAGGGCAGCTTGTGGACATGGATCAAGTTGAGGATGTAGTGTAGTGTACGGATGTGGTAAAACAGATGTACGAGTCTCTACTAGCAGAATCTTGTTAATGAATGCACTGTATTTTTAATCACACAGAGACAATAAATACAGTTTACTCCCCTAACCTCACTTGAGCTATCATTAAACTACCATCCTATTATTACTGTTGCAAATATTTTCAAATTCCTATAAATATTAATCTCCCTTGTCTCTTTTGCACCTCAACAAACTAAAATCTAAAATGAACACTCACCTTACTGCACAAGTATCTCCTGAAATAAATTCAACGAGGAACTCCTTGTGGGTGAAAAAGTAAAAAACTATTCATTTATGCAAAGACTTTCGAAACCGTTGGCCTTCCTTTCTCACACTGGGTTTTGAAGATACACGCCTAACGTAAATCACTTAAAGACCATAACATAACACATAAAGATCAATGGATGGAGATTATTGCTTGTCAAGTGAATATCTTAAATGTATGTCACTACTTTATTAAGTCATTTCTTCCACCAATACTATAAATATACTGGGAGAGACTCTTGCTTCCCTTATTCTATTGATCATCTACTCTGTCAGAGACTCTTCACTGAACTACTTACAATTAAAACCAATTTAAGTTTTGTCCAGCTCATTAACAAGGCTATCAATCTATTTTTCTGTTTACCACACATAATATTCACCGCAATATTCACTGACAGCTGCTGAGGTTTCACTGTGTTTGAGGAAGATGCAACCTACTTCGGGATTTGTATTGAAGATAACTATTTTGTTTGGAGTTTTGCATTGGAGTAAGGCTCAACAACAGGGTCTTGATGATCCTTGTGGAGGATTCACTGGGCTCACTTGCAATGAGCAAGCTGGTTTGGTTTGTAACCCTCTCACTGGCAGATGCGATTGTGGACCTTTAGGGATGATGTACAACATCCGAGATAGAATCTGTCAAGTTGGTGTGGGACTCCAATGTGATTCAAGTTCTCAGCTACACTGTGTAGAAAATGCTTCTTGTGTTCAGGTAGATGGTCAAAAAGCCCCAGAGTGTGCTTGTGACGAAGGATTCGAAGGATTTCAAGCAAGAAGTTGTGATGGAGAAAAAATTGAAGTTGCTGAAGATGGAAGTGAATTTCCTCGAATATGTTGTCCCATTTCTAGCTCAGAAGATTGAATTAGTGTCCTTCTTCATGCTGTTCCTTCTGTCAGAGAATGAAAGCCTCGCTTTCTTCCTAACTCGGCTCCACCATTCCAATTAAACTGACCATAAAATTTGGCGTTTCGGTACTTAAGAATGATTTACTTTTGTGTAGCTCAATTCTTCGCAAAAACATTTGCGTTTAAATAAACATACTGATATAGTAGCATCTTCAGTATCGTTGCATACATATTCATGGAATCTGAGTTTGGTCAACTAATATTTAACAAGCCTTATTCCTACTTCTTCATCTTGTGGCTTGAAAGGATCAAATCAATAAAACCAACAGTTGACAGTAACTTGCATGTTAATTATCTTCTCGTCCATCCTTATCTTTATCTTGAATCTCATCACAAATATTAATATTTACAAAATACACACTTGTAATTTTTTGCACGACTCCCCTTAAATATTTTAGAAGTAGGAGATAATGTATAATTCATGTCTATTCTTCTTTTGCAAACGGTTTTCAGCTCATTACAATTTATTGTGGACTGTAGGAGATGACAAGCATTATAATTATACACCGTACATTCTAGTAAGAATGACGCATGTGATGGACAAGTGGACAATGGTAAATTGATGCCCATACATACTTCAATACGTATGCTTGTCTTCTATTCACATTCGATCTATCAAAGCATGATGACGCGAAAAACATCGAATCGATAAGAGTCCTGCTTGCTGACTACATACTCAAGTTTAAAAGTTTTGAGATTTGAGGTATGTCTAATTTTGCTCAGTAGTTTTTGCTTCTTTTAGTTCTCCAGTCAAAATGCAAGTTCTGTTTACAGCTTGTTGGTATCCTGGCTTGCAAATGCATCTTGGGGGAGTCCAATAGTAGAACGGATAGCAAATTGCATGTTTAACACAACCTAATTGCACACCGTCGTATTTACAGTATGTCCCTGCTGGACTGACACATCTTCTCATTTCTTTGTCGTAAACTTGTAATTCATCAAGGCAGCTACATTTTTCATTTTTGCACACAATCATTCCTAATGAATTGCACTCATTTTCCTTATAATTGCACGGTTGGCCTATCCCTGGAACACAATTTCCAGCAGAATTTTCAATATAACCTGCTTTACATTGGCATTCTGTGTAGTTATAGTAGGAACTTATGATTGCTACACATTCTGCATTGCGAATACAATTTCTTTTTAGGTGTGAATCAATTTCCGAGTCCAAACTACACCTTCCACCAACCACACTAAGGCATGACCTTGTGGCATTATCAAATATTTGATTTGTAGGACTTTCACATTGGCAGTTTCCACTAATGCACTGAAGTAGAGATTTAGGATTGCAAGTCTTGTTAGTATCACACAGATCACCAAAACTCAAGCCGGTAGTGATGGCTGAACACATTTCAGAATGGAGCAGTAAATGTACCACAATGTATGGAATCGAATAAAATAATTTCTTCATGTTGTACAATACTTTATTGGGATAGTCAAAATTTTACAGCTGAAGTATGATTGAAATTTTTCAAAAACTGAAAATAATAAATTTTCCTTGATGACCAAAGGTAAGCAGTCAGTAGAACCTTGTAATGTGACAAGTTGTTCGTGATTGGCATTAGAAGGAACTGATTTTTATTAAGAAGTAGTAGTAACATAAGGTGCCTGTGGTTTAAACAAGTGTTCCATTAATCCTGAGACAGATATCCAACCATACCATACCTGTACAATCTGAAGTCTCTAACGACAACGATTACCGTAAGTTATTGCACCATCGCCCTAAGACACAGCAACTTGATATATCCAGTTTCACTCCAGGAACCAAATTCGGCTTATTACACACTTACATTTTGTCAATTCTCTTGCATTAGTATACAAATACTTAATTCACAATGCTCCGTAAACTGCTTAACATGAAGAAAGGAGAGGTCGACAAAAACAACAACAAATTGCCGAAGCATATGGTCATAAGACATTACACGATTTGTTTCAAACCATTTATCGATGAGCTGAGCTTTGAAGCTTGTGTTGCAGTAGATATGACGGTATGCGTGAACCTAAGACTATTTAAACCTCTTAAAATAAATTATTATTGCTTTCAACAATGACTTATCTTAGCTCTCCGACAATTCCAAGCAACTTTTCCTTCATGGGGCAGACATGGTCGTCACAAAAATGATGTGGGAAGAAGATGTGACATTGAATCGCCAAGAACCAATTGAAATGTCATTTACGGATCGAGAACAATTGCAATTAGCTTTCGATCCCTTCCTGACTCCACAAGATGGTCAATTGCGAATAAACTTCCGAGGAAGAATTAATGACAGAAAGATGGCTGGATTGTTTCGCTACAGAAGCAAAAATAAAACCACAGGGGAAGTATCATTTATACTCGTGTCGCATTTCAGTCCAACAGACGCTCGAAAGTAATGTTCGGAAATGTTCATTAAATCTGAATTTAAATTAAACAAAAATATTATTGTTTCCACCATTTTAGATGCTTTCCTTGTTCTGATGATCCGGCAACCAAAGCCAGATACGATATTTGTCTCATAGTCGATAAGGGCGCAACTGCTATAGGTAACATGGTGAGCCTCTCATTAATCATGAAATCTACTCTACATTCAACATGGCATACCAGTGCAGAAGTACTTTAAATATAATGACATTTTTTTATGAACAGCCTATCAAAGTTGTTTACCCTCACAAGCGAAACCCAGCATCAATGGACATTGTAGAGTTTAAGAAGTCTCCTCCTATGTCAGCATACTCTGTGGCTTTTGTCGTTGGAAATTTCGAATTCGTCGAGAAAAAGTCGTTGGATGACGAAGCAATCGTAAAAGTGTATACTTCTATCGGCAGAAGTTCTGAAGGAGTGTACGCCATGGAAGTTGGGTGCAAAGTGTTGCCGTTTGTCTCAAAATACCTTATGTTCCCCTTCCCCTTGCAAAAGATAGATTTCGTTTTGGTTCCTGATTATCCCCACAGTATGCTGACAGTTTCAATGTTCCTGCATTATTACCTATAAATACTCACAGGCTAAATTATTTTTAGGGGCTTGCGAACACTTGGGACTGATAATTTTTCAAGAATCTCAGCTATTCCTAGACGCAGAAGATAAAGTTGATGCTAGAGATAAACTCTTAGTAGCTCTTAATGTTTCAGAGTTCCTCGTTAAACAATGGCTGGGATGCATAGTTAGTGCCTGTCGAGCAAACTGATAAGTTACAATGATGGAAACTAAATTCTTCATGTGAGATATATTCCTTCACTCTAGGTAGGCTTGCAGTGGTGGAATCAAATCTGGTTCAAAGAAGGGATCTCAACTTTCTTGCGTCATTTTTGTGTCCAAGAGGTTATACTCATTTTACTTAAGTTCCAAGTTTACAGTTAAGCAATGGATTTTTTTCTGAAATGTAGATACAACCTGAACTTGAAGCGCCACTGTATTTTGTAACTGAAATAGCTCTTGAGGCTTTAAGAATTGATGGATTCAAAGCATCACACCCTGCTGAATTTGCAGTGACTACTCCACTTGAAATTGAAGAATACTTTATCACAGCTCGTTTTAAGGCAGCAGTGATTCTCAGGATGCTTGAAAACTACATAGGAGCTGATACTTTCAGAGAAGGGTTGAAGCTATTTTTAACCAACTTTCAATTCAGTGCAGCGTCAACTGATGACCTCTGGATGGCTTTTGAAGAAGTGTGTTCGAAACCTATTAAGTCGTTCATGAGTGTCTGGACTCAGCAAAGAGGGTATTGAAAAGTCTAATGTAGTTGTAATTTCTCTTTAACTCATGCAGTGTGTATAAAATTACAGGTATCCAGTTTTGAAAGTAACTTCTAAACAGGATGGAAGAAACCGATTCCTTAAAATTACCCAGGATAGATTCTCAACAGATCCATATTCAAAGGACGCTAGAAATGACCCAACGTGGGTTGTCCCAATCAACATAACATCGGCCGATAATCCAACTTCTGTAATCGTGCATACTATAATGGACGCTAAAACGACTACCTTAGTCATTCCGAATGTAGATAGAAATGATTGGGTCAAGGTATTTATTTAATCTAATTCAACGCTTAGGAAGAAACTTAGCTAAACTTAAATTAATATTTAAAGCTGAATCCTGGAATGGCTGACTTCTACCGCGTGCGGTACTCATCTGATATGCTAGGTGCTTTGACTCATGGAGTCAGGACCAGAAGACTGGAACCTGCAGACCGCATCAATTTACTTGACGATCAATTTGCACTGCTTCTTTGTGGAACTGGCTCTACCATTGAGGTACTGTCATCAGGAGTTGTATCTATTGTTCTCCTTAGTTTCAGTCCATGCTGACGGTATTTTCAATTTAGTTGCTAACATTTATGGAGGCATTCCTGGAGGACGATGACTACCATGTTTGGAATCTAATCGGATATATCGTAGACAAGCTGATGAAGGTTTTTGCTTCAATCAACATGGAAGAGAGTGTGAAGCACTTTGCAAGATTTCTGTATTCCAAAGTTTTTGAGAGAGTTGGACACATAGCGCCAACAGATAGTAGGAGCTTCGATATTATTGAAATTTTATCCTGGCATATTCTTGTGTCCTCAAGTACATTTGCTGTCTTTTCAGGCTATCCTCAGTGCACGTTACGGACGATTGTTTTACGTATGATGGTCCGAGTTCATAATCAGGATCTCATAAATAAGTACAAACTTTTATACGAAGCTGAGTTGAGGAAAGAAAAGGTGGTGGATCCGTATGATCGCCTTATAGTTTACAGTGCATTGGTGGCGACCGCTGATGAAGATGGTATCAAAATGATGCTTAAGGTATGATATTACTCCTCAAATATATTTTTGGTATGCCATGCAAAGCTATAATAATCAATGTGTACATTGAAGAAATACAAAGAGACAGTTTCTGTTCAAGAAAAAGACAGGATAATCAAATCCCTAGGATTAACATCAGATCATTCTTGCATTAAGCTGATTTTGGAGTTCACTCTAACCGATGATGTAAGGAAGTCTAATGCTTTGAAGATTATAATTGCACTTTGCGAAAATTCAGTAGGACGTGAATGTGCTTGGAACTTTTTCAAGGAAAATCTTTCATATTTTAAGAATCAATACGTAAGAAAGTGTCCAATGAAATCATAAATGAACGTAAAAGTAATCTTTATCAACGTCTTCTTCATATTTCAGAGTGCCACTAATTTGTCTCGCCTCATCAAAGGAATGGTTGAAGATTTTGCGACAGATGAAAAACTTCTCGAAGTAACTGAGTTCTTTAAAGCCAACAATGTTCCTGGAACAGATAGAGCAGTTCAAATGGTTATTGAGAGCATTAAGACCAACGACTCTTGGATTAAACGGGAGAAGAATTTGAATTCACTACAAGACTATATGGAAGCTGATGCAGTCTAGTCTCTCTCAACCTCATGCAAAGCAAAAGCAGGAACAACTACAAAATTACAAGTATTTATTACTATTCGATTTAATCATTATGAATTTGAGCAACAATAATAAATTCAAAGAATACCAACTTAATTTGTAAAGAAATATTTTATATAAATGGTTAAGAGTGAAGTAGATGTTCTACGCAATGCTCTCTACAACTTTGCACTCATCCAGTTTGCATTATAATAATAAACAATTACTAAAATAAGTATATCACTCTAAAACGTATCATTTAGTCTACCCTGAGCCCAAAGGCAATCTGGAAGGAACATTTCAGTGTATTATTGCGTATTGCACAGTTGCATAGATTATTGCCAATTTAATTAATTCCTACGAAAAATAGTGTAGCCTCCCTTATGAGCAAACTTACTTAATAAAGGCACTTTTGTCCTAAAGATTGTAATTCAATTTCATTCATTGTACAGTATTCAATTTGAAAGATATGCAGCATTCAGTACATAATACTTCTTGCGAAGTACCTTAAAAATGAAATGATAGTGTATAAACTCAATCCTAAGTTGAGGGATCTTAATATTTTTATGAAGATTTGGCTGCTCAGTCAGAGGCAAGGTTGTCATCCCCGGGATGTTCATCGTCTTCTGAATACCCGTTGATAATCTTCGCAGCTTCTCCGTTGCTGTCAGAATGTTCCATGTTAACAAACAGATGCCCAATGAGAGGAAGCTTAGCGAGATATCTGTGAGGGTGTTTATCTCCAGTGATCAATGTGTATGTTTTGGTTGCAACAAAATAAGCCACAAGTGCAGCTGTGACGAATCCCAGAGTGATGCCCCCAACAATAAGGAGTGCACCTCCCAGAAACACAGATGCAATTCCAAGAATTGTCCCTAAAATACTGTTCATTAGCTAATAGATTCTTCGAGGCTACCAATTACTCCTAAATAATACAATAGTTCTCATACCTTCAACAAACAAAAATCCAGCAAAAGTGACCAACAAGGTCACAAAAGCGAAAGTCAAAAAGACAATCACTGGAATGGCACATGAAAGAGCCAAGGCTGCGATAACCACTGCAGTCATGGGATTCTCTGCTGCATAATTTTTTGACGATTGAACTGCAGAGTTAACTACAGGAGGTAACTGAATGTTTGACATCCTTCTTCCTGCATATATGTCAAATATCATATGACTTAATAATTTATATAAGTTTATCACAATTTAAACGGTCAAATACAGGTCAATAAATAAATACCAAATTGCTGGAATCGACTTCGGACTTGTTGTTCAATAGTTCCAGTTTCCCAGCCAAGTTCTCTAAGATGATTCACACCAGAGCCTACAACATCAAAAAGACTTCCTGAGCGTTTAGGACACATAATATTCCCTATTCTCCTCAACTTTGTAATCTTCTTTTGTGATTAAAACAAAATTGTTATTCAAGTCAAATAAGTTGAGCCTCTCTGCTGCTCGGTTCAACTTAAGGTGGAATGTTGAATGTTAGGCCCAAAGCATTTGACAGGAGAGTCAGCGTAAACAGAGAGTCTATAATAATAATATCTGCTCCAAGTTCAATGTTAATTCTCTTGGATATGAATATGAGTGTCACAACAGAGATATGGAGGTTGTTGCCGAATCACTTCTTCGGCTCACAACTAACATTCTCCACCGTACACATTCATTCAGAGATGGGTGGGTTGTTTCACTTTTTACCATAAAAACTCCACAGTATCTTATGAAAGACATGGTGGTTGCAACACAAAAGTACTCGCACCAAATGCAGTTGAGCACAAGTAATTTCTTACGTAGCATTTACCCTTCATTATCTCGTATGTTAAATTCTTGTGAGAAAAACCTAGGCTTCAAGGATACCTGCTTTTTCCTTTAGCCCATTAGGAGATTCGGCATGAGTATGAAGGAATTGGACTTCATCACTTCACCTAAGGTCTTAACTCTCCATGAACCATGTTGGATTTGTATAATTCACTTTATGCAACAATTCTTAATCACCTTTGATCAAATTCAACTTCAGTTACAGTTGAAATTTGAAATATCGATACTGAATTGATGCATATCCTACCTATTGGATGCTACCTTCCGTCTTTACAGATTGTAATTTGGAATAAGTTACGTAGATTCAGATTCGATTTATTTTGACTAGGTAATAGGTATCTAGTTTAACTACTCGCAGACTCAAAAATTGCATGCTGGATTATTAGTTCGTACAAAAAGATGCAATTTAAATAACGACCTTTGTTCTTTGCCCTACAGAGTTTACTTTAATGCTTAATGCTTATGTAACTTGCAACACTATGATGAATGACTGCCTTACGAATAATGCTATCTATCAATACAAATAGTGAAAAGTATTTACCCTTCACTTGTATTTGAGGTTCCATTTTATGCTGTGGCAAATTAAGTAGTTTGAAATGTCGACTTTTCAGTGTTTTCAGTTTTTAAAGTTGATTTTTATTGAAAAGCTTAGATTTTAAGCTACTTCCGAAATGAACTCGATTGAAACTGACGCACGATGATCCGCAATGTAGGTGGAAGGGTGAAACTAAGGAGGTTGAAAATTTTAGCTAAAACCAGTATACGTGTTTGTGCTGCAATAGTAATCAAGAGATGAAAATCAACTCGAGATTGTTGCGTGAACAATTCTTTTTGGCTTCAAGACTGTCTTTAGTAACGCTTTTGAAGGTGAAAGACCTGTTGTTTTACCCTACGAAAAATGAATGCTTTTTGATCCGTACCAAAGGATTTATGTGCAGTTCAAGCAAGATGATCTCATGTGTTCCCTCATTCCCCGTGTTTTGAAAAAAGAGGAAACCCCCACTAGCGTAACATACTTTGCAAATTCCAGAATGAAATAACGTAGGTGAATAGAAATATTTTTCCAGTGATGTTAACTTTCTATTTCATATCCTTCATATACCTTCTCATATAATTGTGCTAATTGAGGTAAATGGAAACAGTACATATAAAATTTGTTGGTGCAGGAGGACAAATACTGCTGCCTTTGAGTGGCTTTTCTCATAAAGAGGAAAATAATGTCAGAACCATACTTATTGTATTCAATTCTAACCTACTTGCTTCAAGGAATTTAACACACTGGGAACTATGTAAAACACAAAATTGTTAGAATCAGCATACCCAAAGAAAACTCATTGAACTTCTCTGAGGCAACTTGATGAAGAACTCCACTCATTAACTCTCTGAAGTTGGCAGTCACCTCATTTATCTTTTCACTAACACCTTCTAAACTTGCAATAGGTCGGGTCTCCATACTTCAAAATGGGTGAAATGTAGCAGGAAATCCTGTGATTGCAATTTAATGTATAAAAGTCTGTAGCGTAGAAAGTTTTCCTGTTGGAATTGGAAATTCCGAAACTATAAAAAAACTACTTGACCAATTACAGGAACCGATCAACTGGGGAGTCAAATACTGTGTGAAACACCAAATGTTTTAACTGCTTATGAGGTGCACACAGTCAAAAGTTGAAGTTAGGTAATATTTGGTTTCTAGTGTTTTCAACACACACCACTCAGAGTTCCAATTCGCATGCTACATCATCATCATTCCTACAACCACTGCTTCATTTTATTGGTTGAACAGCAAAAACTAGAATAAACGAAGGAATAACTACTAAAGGAGAATAAGAGCACATGAAATTATCTTCACATTCGCACAAAACTCTTTTACTGGTACACATACTTTGGCTCAAACTTCAGAGTCCTCATCTCAGTCAACAGTTCTGCTCTCCACATGAATTTTGCCCTTTGATTTCAAGTTCAATTTAGTTACCCGATGGCCGATACAACTGTATCAGCGATTATGACTATCCATATTTATAGTAAAGCAAAAGCCACTCACTTACAATCAGTCACTCAGCGTTGGCAATTTTAATGTTATTCGTCATTCGTACAAAAATTAAGAACAAAATTATTGTGTTTCATTAGTTGAATCTTCAGTGCATTTGTTGTTACTTTTTAAAGTTTTCGATTTTCATTAACGCACAGAACACCTTTAGGTAACTACATTATGTCATCATCATCATCATCATCATGAAGAGCTTCATGATCATAGTCAGCTATAAATCCTGACGTATCTGATGTGCCATCCTCAAGACGCTCTGATATGTCATCGTCGTCGTCGTCTACGAATCCTCCAATGATAAAATCTTCTTCGCCAACTAGCATAGGAATATGATGAAAAATCATTACCCTTGGGTCATCTTCCACAAACCCAGAGACACTGGACTGCCAAGATGATAGGTCTTCGGGCTCCCTGTACCCCATGGTGTCTCTATCATTGCGTAACTCATCGAATACGTCATCTGACCATCCTTCTAATAGCTCGTGCTCAAAGTTTATTTTAATGGAAGTGTAGCGAAATCTGGGGTCCCAGTATAGCGAGAAGTTTTCGATTGTTCTTCTGAACTCTTCGCTTTCTCCTACAGTTTGGTCGAAAGTGATTCCTACATAGTTTAGACTTCTAATTTTCAGAATTGCTTTCACTGCAAGCAACGCTGCTTCATGCGGCATTTCATCTGCAATTAAAGAATCAATTTCGAGCATTTTCAATTGCTTAAACTTCGACATTTCATTAGGTGGTGGAGGCTGGACGAAGCAAGAATGCATCCTTAGTTTCTTTATGCAAGCAGGTAACTTCGATAGATTTACAACAACAGCTTCGGTTTCTCTGCAGGCAAACTTGAGAACTTCAAGAGATTTGCAGTCAGCAAATAGTTCACAGTCCAGTACAAAATGATCTTCAGTCTGATTTGTGAAATCAACGAACGTCAAAAATGTTTTGGAATGTGTACACAGACTTGAGAGAACTTCCAGAAACCACTCTGGGATGATATCATACGTCTGTACGTCAATCGACTTCAAACATCTCTGTTCGGAAATTAGCGTTTTCCAATACGACAAGTCTTGTTGACGGCTGTCTTCTCTGTCACCAATGAACTGGCTTAGCATTACAGATAGCTTGGATAGAGTTACAGGGTAGTGCCTTTCTTCGTTATCCCAAGAATGCTTTCCTTCAAAATCTGGTAAATACAACTCCCGCAAAGAATCTTTGTGATATTCTAAGAACCGTTCAAGTGGTCCGGATCTCCAGTTAATTGCTGAGGGTAGCAGAAATGATACTTTTTGATATGAGTACATCTGTACCATTCGAAGTTTTGGACATCTCAGAGTGTCAAGGAGAAAACAAATATTCTTTCCCACTTTCATTGTCATTTCATTGAAATTGCGGTCATTTTCGGCTGCCCTTTCGGGATCTCGTAGTCTTATAGTCAACGGCAGGTAAAATGGGTACGCGAACTCATTTACAACGATTTCTAAAGACTTGAGAGATGGAAGTAGAATCACGTTTGGATTCAAAGTTCCATTATCTTCCAGGACACAAGGAGTAAGGAATCCTCCGCGTATAACTAATTTAGTTAATCCCTCAAATTTTGGAATTTGAGATACAAACCATTTGGGCGAAGTGAATCCAGTCAAGATAAGCTTGATTAAGGAGCCTGGGTATGCCGTGAAGTCTCGTGTTGCTTGTGAATCATCCATGTGTAGAATTCTTGCTTCACTAATTTTGATAGTTTGGGCAAACTCCTTGTTTCCCAAAATTCTGTCATCAACCTTCACTTTCAGACCAACACCTTGGTCAAGCGCTGTCTTCCAGGCTGAGCACACAAGTCGCAATGTACGAATAGTCTCTCCATCGAACTTCTTGTACAGTCTGAAGAAAATCTGAAAATAGTACGGTTACAGTTACAGTACGGTTAAAATGAATGTATCATCTCAGATCGCGGATTCGAAGGAAGCTGCACCTGCGGTGGCAATCCTTCCCAAGGAGATAATGGTGTTTCCGAAGCAGTCGATTGCACAGAATTTAAAGGAATTGCCTCCGACTTATCGATACCCAGTGACATTTTTGTTATTTAGTTGTTAGACATAAACTTATATTTTCAATCATTTTGTATTCTAATAGTTTGTATCACGATACACAGAGTTGCCTGAAAGCTGTAAATTTTTCAATTCATGCAAAAGTTTCTAAGCTACAAGCTTTATTCAATACGCATCCAGCTGATCAAAGCTACTTGCATAAACTATACTTCACACGTACAGAAAATAGTCGTGGAGTTCCCCTGCTCTATAAAATTTTCACTCATGTCACTATATTATGCTTAAAACATTTTCATTTACATAAAGTTCCGCACAACCACATCGCAAAGGTCTTCTGGTATCTTTTAATTGTCATGAGTTTTAATATTCGGGTGAGTCATGTTTGATCCCGAGTAAGATGGGCGAATGGGTTGAACGCTAAGTAGTGGACACCATAATGAATCGGTAGGTCTGGTCTGGTCAATCCTTCCTTCTGGTCTTTTACAATTAACAGAGATATAATAAAATATGAGCTTTCGAATAATTAAGTCTGTTGTCCGCTGACGATCTTATCCCATAATGGACCAGGAAGAACAGGGAAGTGGAAGGGGGATGTCCAGGGACAGTTCATTCTGCAGTGTAACATCAGGAGGTGGAGCGTCGACATCGTCTTCCGTTTATTTTACAGCGCAGGAGGACGTAACAAAGGTGGTGGAGGAAGTCATCATACAAATGCATCCGAAAGTCAGTAATAATAAGTAGTGTTATTTGCGTTTGATGCTCCTCTGTTATAAAACTGCAATTCCGGAAAACTTAATGCTTCCTGAATGTCATGAATAAACATAAATTTATTTTATTCGGCTATTTAGCCTAAAATATATCAAATTAATTCATAAGAATATTTTATGAGCATCATACACGTGTGAGTCAACACTTGTGACTACCGTCTATACGTTCAATTCAAACAGTTAAATACGTTTAAAGTTACATCGGGTTTTATGAAACATTTTGAAAGGATTTTGATTGCAAAAGTCTGTTTTTCTGAGACAAGGTTTTACTACACAGAAACACTTATGCTGCTTATAAAATGCACTTATTTTCAAATTCACCAGTTCATATGCTTAACTTTTTGATGATTTTACCTCAACTCCAGTATGCTTTTTCAGTTTATAAATCAGCTCTATGAAATATATGCCAATTAATTCACTCAAAATATTCATTTCCATTGAACATTTTTGTTTTATTTTGTTTCATAAAAACGCATTCACTCATTTTTCTCAGTCAACAATTACACTCATTCACTCGTCATACACTTAATGACATAAATACTTATTTGCTGGTCTGCTTTAAACAAATTGATTTGTATGCAGAACAACAGTTAAGTTGGATATAAGGCGATGTGCAATACTTGTACCCATATTGGTTAAGAAATGTCCTGCATGAAAGTCCTCCACCGATACTGCTTATTCTGTCTTCCACACAGTTCGTGATATCACTGTCTCCTGCAATTTCAATTCATTTTTGTTACTTCCATAATCCATCTCCAAAAAATAAAGTTAAATAAGAAAGATCATGTAGCTCGTCATGCTCGTCAGGTGACTTAAATATTTAAATATTTCAGATATCCAAACTTAATGGAAGAAACCAGAAATCTTTGTGCTTTGGCATTAAGTACGTTTTAGAAGTTATACCCAACGAGTTAGCCCAAACTGCCTGTTTACAAAAATAACTAACAATCTACCACCTACCACTTTAAATATTTACAATAGTTTACACAGGGCGAGAATTTGTTTCTGGCTTTGTATTTAAAAATTCCCATAACCAATTCAGCTACTGCTTTCATAGCTAGCGAAAGAAGTTAATATACAAATGCATAGAATTCTAATTAAAAGCGAATGATACTATTGGAATATTTTATACTCAGAGCACTGGGGTCATTTGGACTCTTTGGTGCAATCGGTTTCTTCGATGAGGTAGGCGCAGGTGTGGGACGCTTTGTGGTGGCAGAGGTAGTTGTTGTGCGCTTCTTAGTGGCAGGGGTAATTGTTGTACGCTTCGTGGTAACTGCCGTTGTTTTGGACGTCTTGCGCTGAGTGGTACGTTGAGTGCTGGTCTTCGAAGGAGTCGTTTGGACAGCATTTGGACTTAAAGTTGTGGATATGAAAGATCTACAGTGGGTTAATATTTACAGATTTCCCAAGGGACTGTTTACACATTCTCTCTCTTGATTTATACACAGGTTCATGATTTGTAAGAATATGTACACCACGAATACTACGAGGTTCATTCGTGATACTAAATATCAAGCCAAATTAAGCGCAATCACAATTAATCTACTGCCAGCAAATCCTAACCATGCAATAGAAACTTCGTAATGAATAAACTTAAGAACAAAAATCAACTACAGTCAATAATTTCAACGTAGATTCAGTCACGTCTTGAAATCGTCATCGTCACCGTTTGGCAGGTCAACATCTGAGTTCAGAAATGTCGAGTGAGATAATAATCTGCAAGTACAAAACTTTGTCTCAGTCATAGTCAAGTTAAAATTAGACTCATACGAGTTAACATTCCGCTTGCACATATTAACATAAACTTCCATGCTTCTATCAACGTTCACAACAAAGATATTGTACAGTAAATCCACATGCAGCTATTACAATCTTCCGATATCCAAATTAGTATATGTTATCAATCTACTTACATTTCATCTTCATTCGATTATATCAAATTCTATTTATGTCTGTATAGTCTATTTCAAGTAATTTAAGTTCAATAGTTCAACAGTTGTTTCGTAAAAAACAGTAATGCATGCAATATACAATTCATTTTAAATACTTTGAATTACATGCGGGTTAATTGTCCAATGATTAAATATAACACAATAAATAAGGGATGCTCCATTCTTCACAAGATGCAATACTTACGATGAGGTTGGGAAAGAGAAGGACGATCCTTTACTCAATGAATCGCCTCGAACGATTGAAGGCGTAATTTGGGAATAGTCAGGGATAATGTTTTCATGTTCTATGACACATCGACCGCTTACGCAGTGTTGCTGAAAATATTAAAGAAACCATCATTTAACACATGCTTAAAATTAAATAACGAAGCCTACTTAAAACCAAATTCTGGCCTTACATGTCCGTCTCCACAAGGAGATCCTTCAGCTGCTGGTCTATACGCGACACAATAGCCAGATGAAGCGTCGAAACAAAACAACTGGGCACAGACTCGGTCATCTTTCTGTAATTTTACGTAAAGCAAAAATCCAATTAATCATACCATCATTATAGTCCTTCACAAGTATTAAGACAAAAACGTACAAAACACGCAGAGGTGCCTCTGTCTTTGCGACATTGAGCGTCTAAACTTAATAATTTCCCTGGCAGTACTCTAGGTAGGGATCCATCTTCGTGAGGAGAGTTGTACAGGCAGGTAGCAGTGTCTCCACTAAAAATTAATTTTGCATGAATATAATGAACCACAAAGAACTTGTTTTTGCAGCAGTGATCGCTGATGAATATTAAAGCCATTTCATTCAATGAATATTAATTCATACTTGAGGAAATGGTGGAACTGGGCAATCGAACAGGCAGACCATTGGAAACCCCTCTCGGTATGACGGAGATCGCTCATAATGTATCCATCTTCCCATCTACACTTCTGAGCACCAGGACCTCCGAGGTAACTTGGAGCAGGAGAACCATCATGAACGCATCCCAACCTATTCATAACAAGTGTAACTCTGTTATATGACATTTTTACTTACTTCCTTAATGTAACTTGGTTTAGAACTTACAAATGACCAACTTCATGGGCAGCAACAATGATTCCAGAGAATCCTCCAGTGTCTTCAACAATGGCTACTGAATTAACCTTTTCAAGTCTCTTATTCACAACGCAAGCCCCTCCGACGTATGCAAATCCTGATTCACAATTTGGGAAAGTACGTTATAAATTTGCTCATATGGCTCATCGTGTACTTCGCCCCCATCGGTGTAAAGGTACAGAGGTTATAAGTTTGTAAAGGGTTAGATTTAAATCTATTCACAGGAAGGTTAGGATTTTATCAGGTGAGTTGGATTTGAATTATTAGTAAGCAGAAGTTAAAAAGCGTCTTGTAAATAAAATTAACAAATCCAAATCGTGCAATTAGCGATTCAAAGCTCCACCCAAGCCAATCTACACGCTCAAGACACCACAAACAACCAATACTACATAACCCCCCACTTATCTGCATTCACACAGTTCCAGTCCATGCATACGTCAACGCTTCGTGTGGTATCAACACTAGGCAATATCTTATAAATTAATACGAATTCAGTCTGACAACACACAGGTACAATGAGCAAACAAGTTAAATATTTGCAGCTTGCATCTACGAACTAACCGTGAAGTGTACTTAACAACAATTAACGTGTAAAGCAACTATATCGTGTTTTATATGGCGTGCTGTGGCATTTTTCAATGTGCTTGGAACTAAACTACAAAAGTGCGATGTGCAACATTTACGGAAAATGTGAAGGTTTTGGAAATGCATGTGGTGAGCATCAAACAGAAAAAGTTGTATAAAGGTTTAAATGGGACTTGTGATGTCCAACGAGGAAAAAAGGACGGTAAAATAGGTGCGGAGGTTCAGGTGAATTTGATCAGGGATGATGATTAGGTATGTTTCTATATTTACCTGCAGTACCACGGTTGCAAACGTCGTTGGCAAACTGCCTTCGACACATGTCTAATCTGTAAGTTTATACAAAATCATCTCAAATGTTCTTGGTATACGGAGTCACATCACACGCGAGTACCACAATCATATTATTGTGGAATTTCATTTCACTAATACTCATCGCAAAATTGTTTCGTCAGTCTTGTCAAGTCGATATAAATTTTCCTTTTTACTTCTGTACAAGAAGGGGTTAGAAGATAAACCTGAAGGTGTTTTAAGGGGACCTACCAGCAGTACCACGGCTACATTTTCCACCATCTCGACGACGGCACATATCATACCTAAAATATCACAGCTGTATTTCTTGGAAACTTTCATTAGGGGCATTTTTACAATATCCATATCTTTCACTTTCATTATAATTAGACAAGAAATTATTTAGTTAATTTTTTCAAAAGTATTCTAGCAAGTGAATAAATGAAAGGGAAATTCCGTTGGTAGTTGTAATACACTTGAATTAGTTACCAAAGACTTAGGGATATGTTTTACATTTTTGCACGCATTCGCATACAGCTCAACAGCATCCTGGCGTATTTAAAGGATCATTATAATTTTACTTTCATAAGGTTTTCGAGATTATATACGCACACTGGTTTGTAAATACCACATGCATCTCAACCTGCAGAATGAGAGACGAATTAGTGCGTAAAACAAAACTCTATTCTTATGGAAAATTGCAAGATATTATGATTTGGATCGCTGATAAATCTTTGCAATTGCTTTGTCTAGTATTGACTAATAGGTTCATTTTATTACAGGAGAGCGAAAAAAGCTGTCAGTTTAATTTTTTCTTAGAAATTGATTCATTTGAAGTAACTATCCTGCACTTAATTTGTAAATAAAATCTTTCCATTAAAATTGTGACACACCCGAGTGCACTTTTTCAAACTTGTCACATTTCATGTGTTTTCAGTCTTTGAATAAATATCACAATAGCTGTCTCTCTTCTGACATCATCGCAAAATGGTCATTGTTATGACCTCGATGATATCTCCTCAACTGATGTGGTTTTGTAATGGCTTTGCGAACTTACTTTGTGACGACGACGGCGATATCGTAAACAGGAAGTCGTCTTTCCTGAAACAGGTACTTGCCAAGATCAGTTAAAGCTGAGGCTGAATCAAGAGCATCTCTTCCAACTCTATTTCGTTCCAGATACGGAGTAGCATCTCGGCCCTGGATGAATAAGAGTGTCAGTCAATTATGCTTTATTAGCCTTAATAACTCTGCTATTTGCTTTTTTTTTGCTATACTCACTCGGGAAATGATGATTCCGGCAATAGAAATTCGAACCTTAGGTCCCCTTAGCACTTTGTAACGAAGATCAACTCCGTTCCAAAACGATACAAAGTATCTTTTCACTTGCAGATTATCTCCACCGTGTAATCTGTACCCGTCATAATCTACAATAACTAAAATTTCAGGGTAAATTACGTAAGGAGCGTCTCGTTTCCTTCGTTCTGCATGACGCTTCGTTCGATTCGATTTAATAGCACTTTTAAATGGGTTTTGGTCAGGCTCCATTAAAGCATAGTCTGAGTGGGACTCAATAGGTTGTGATCTGTACACGATGTGCATTCCATGGGTATTGTTTAAAAATGGAACAGAATCATTCATGCTCGGAAATCCGTTCTTCACCACCCATTCATCCCCCTCTTCCTCATCTAAAAAGGCTTCATCATCGTCTGGTTTTGGTTTGGGTGCGTGTTGTCGAAGAAGTTGGGGAATAGGCTTGACCACAAGATCTTCTCCAACCATTCCGTCCTGAAAACAAAAAAAGATTACCATAAAAATTCTATTCCCACAGATGATAAGATAAGTTATGCTGACAGGTTTATTTTAATGTTGAATGTATTGCATAAAATATATCATGAATGTTATCAGCTCTTCAGCTATTAAGTATGCAAATGTTGCGGAGACAAATAGGAAACTGAATAGTTTATGGGTCTATCATCAATTAAATATTCTACTAACAGGGAATCTTATCACATCATAAAACGGCACAAACTTAAAAATTATTATGCAATAACGCATCCTACCCTCAATAGAACGCATTTTTATTTCCTTTTCAAATTCCTTTCAACTGTATGAAGAACAAATTAATATTGACATGACTTATTTCCTTCCTTTCGATTATTATTCTTAAGGGAACTGCATTGTAGAATGACAATTGAACGATGAAAAGAAGAAAGTAACAAATTGTTTGATTTACAAGCAGTCAAAGTGCTAAGAAAATGTAATTGGCTTACCATCAGCAAACTGCCATCATTTTTGTCATGATGAAGAAGAAGGGCCGCTTGGTTACTCTCGTCTTGATACGCCTCCCCGATGTCTTCTTCCGCTTCCTTATTTCACAAATTAATTTCAAGTTAATCATTAATGCATAATAATTCCATGGGTTTTAGCGAGCTCGTCACTTGCAGTAATCAAGCCTTAATTGTGCGCAATCAGCAATAAGCTTTGAGTTATTTACATTATATTCAGTTTATCAATGACATATGTCATTACGTATTATATAATCATACCGTGAGAAGTTTTAAACTTTATGAAAATTTACGATGGATCAATCACAAACGAGATTCTAAAAATTAGAGCATAATCACCTCTGGCCTCTGACCAAGTTTTCACCTGGCTTCACTATGGACGCCGACATTTAATGATAAATGTACTTACATCCTGGCACCTTGAGCTTCATTCACTAAATAATTTACATATTTAATCTAATATCCTTCTGTGCTGGTAGAAATTAAATTGACATTGAAAATAAATAATCTGCAAACAAACTATACTTCTAATATCTTTTACAAACAGAGTACAAGGAGAATAGACCAATTGTTCCTTCACAAAGTCAAAGCTACCCTGATAGTAGTGCTCTTAAAGGATTTCGAAATTCAACTGTAGTTTATTCTATTGTGTATATGTGATATTTGAGAAGGTTAGAGTTTAACAGATTAAGTTTTCTTGATGATAATTGTAGTGGTAATCATCTCTCATTGAAATTTCTTAACATAATGCTAGTACACGTTTCCCGTTACATGGTTTGACGATTTTGGAAAGAAAGCATATCCTTGTGAGTCGCTGTTGCAAGTACAGAAATATAGTTGCATTCTAATCGTGTAAAAATGACATAATAAAACATTACTATTGTTAGTTGCAGGTGTAACAAGAGTATTATTTTTTCTGAGTCGCAGTGCACGAAATCTTTAGCCATTGTTTTACTATATTATGTAAAAACCGTCCTTTAGCAGTAGTCAACTTAAATAGCAATTAAAGGTTTAGCACGTAAGGAGAACAAACATAGCTGAGTTCTGTTTTGGCACTATGACTATCGTCGGATGAGCTGTGGTTGATTCTTAAGTCGTGATGATGACCATGAAGACACATCAACCAGACGCTCGAGGTTGAATTTACCTTGACACACAGGCATGTTTTTCAGCAATTCGTAAAATTCTTCGTTTTGATCTGATTATGTCTTGGGATCTTCATAAATAGAAAGAAGCCAAGAATTTTACAAACATATATTTTGTTATTGACGTAAGTAACAATTTGGTGTATCATCTTGTCGACAAGGTTGAGATAAACATTAGTTTAAAATAAAATCTTTACTTTGCAATCCTAACATAGATAAAACAGCTTTAGATATCGTCACAGATGTATGCTATTAATATTTTAATTATTACTCATTAACATTCAGGTAGCAAGGTCTGTGGCTTTATGACCTGACGCAAAAATATACTAATCTTAGATTAACATTCACCCCAAGTTTGATGTTGACAATCTGCAATATGATCGCCATTTGCGAACATAAGAACGAATGTAGATGAACTTTTTATGTATTTCGCAATATCAAATTTGAAGAGATCTTAATATAATGGTTAAGCACCTGGTGCTTTTCTTATTATTGAATGCTTAATTAACACGCGAGGCGGAAAATATTTGTATTTAATGCAAAAAGTGCTTCGTAGTGCTTCGTAGTAATACCTCGTTCTGATCTTCCCGTACAAATTATGTAGATTCATTGTTTACTGCAAATGAGTATTGTTCTCATTGAAGATGACTTGGGCAACAATGATACGGTTGAAATGATAGATAGAACATCGTTATTTTTTATATTGAAACATTTCTCTCTCTCTGAAACAGAATTCGACTCCGCCCTTCCTTCCTTTACACATTGGCGATGTAATTGGGTCAGAGGTCATTATGAGCTTCAGCATAGAAGTTTAGATACAGTCTGAATTTATCCTGGAAGTTTTTTTTAACACAGTAGAAAAAAACTAATGTATCTGCAAATCAAGACAAGGTCACGAAGTGATTTTATATAATAAACTTGCATACTAGTAGTTGTTCAAAAAGGACTCATCAAAAGCAACATTTAAAAAATCCCGTTGGACTTGGATGCCATGATATTTCTCACAAAGTTTGATTCTTGGCAAGTTTACTATAATGCTATGATGTAAATGAATTGAACTGATGCCTGCAATTATACTGTTGACTGTGCAAGAATGAAACTTGAATTTGTGTTCTAACCTACGATTTCATTCAACCTTTGCGATAGCCCGGTCCAGTATACTGATGACTGATGCACCTGTTCTAAAGATATGTGAAGAATAAACTTGTAAAATATGCGCATGTTGCAAACCGTTAAGTAACACTTATTCTGGAATTTGTGCTGCTTCTCACTATGTCATAAAAGAGATTTTTATTCATAAGAATAAAGGCTATTATTACACAATACAAGGAATATTTCCGTGTTCTCTCAAGAGTCAAGGACAGTTTGCCTCGGCTGGAGTGAGTCCTACTACCTGGGTTGAATTTTTATACGATTCTTTATGAAAAAACTACACAGCAACCCTGGGGCCTGTGAGCAACCATCAATTATGCCTATACGCCATTCGCAATAATACGCAAATCTCGGGCCTGTTATTTTGCTGGAGATATGTTGGGTAGCATCACCGCCATGGATTGTTACTACTTTCACACCAATGTATAGGTTGTATGAATCTCTTCACGTATTTTTATCATGCAAAATTTGATGAGTTCTGTACAATGCGCATCTTCGGGATCACGTTTTAATTATCTTCATACGTTGATTGAGGAGTACTAATTGCATACAAATATGCTAAAATATGCTAATTAACTAGTTTTAGCTGACTGAAATTACTATATTATACATATCTATTGTGCACATTCTTGCAGCTTTGTTATTCTAAAAATAACCTGTCATGTGCAAATAAATTCAACGGATAATTTTTAGCATTTAAACAACTCCCCGGGTGCGATGTAATCGTGACATAATTAATTAAAGTTGAATATATATAGTCTCAGCAGAAAAAATGATGTGATTGGTACATTCAATTTGAACAATTACAGCTGAAATCCAAATGGGAATAATTTAACTTCACAAAAAGTTCATTTGGGTGCTTCTTACATTCCATCAGTCCATTCACAATGTTTGCTTTAAATGGAGAAGTACATTTAAACTAAAATAAATCTTAGATTGTTGCTACATTCCTCAATATTGACAAAAATTCTATGCATTTCATATACAGTACCTCACTCAGTATAAAAATACTTATTGATTACCTATCTTCTAGATTTAAGATTGGATATGATTCGACACAACTGTAAAGTAAGGTAAAGGTTTTGGAAATGTCGGAAATTTCCTTGACTTCGATTCGTCTCCGTGTATTTGCTCAGTGACTATGTCATTATGGTCAGTGATTTAGTACATGAGAGGGTTGAATTTAGGTAGCTTTATGGACATGCTTTAAGTAATTAGTCATGCTATCAGCTTCACAGAAGGTTACTACTATTACTTCATCCACAAAATGTCTGCAAAATTGCAACAGAATTGCACACCGTTGGCTCAAACTCACAATTGTATCGTGATTCTCGGAGAAATGCGTTTTCTTACAGAACAGTGTGTACACAATTGTGCATTGTCAATTGTCACTGGATCTCAAGATCAGTGGTGCTTTTAAAGCTTATTTCATTGTGGCTGAGATTTACTTAATTTTTACTGCAGTCAAAGCACCCGAAATGAAGCAATAAGCTTTGCAAATGTAAGGAAAAATTGTAACATAATTAAATTACCTGAGGCAATTCTTTGTAATTGATTCCTCTCGAAGAGTCAGGCTCAGCAATCCACATCCGTAAGGACTGCTTCACCAAATGAGGGTTCTTCTTCAGCTGAAGTCGAACGTCCTTCCCAAATGCATTGAAACTTACTAACCTCTTTTCATCTAAAGACCTTTTGGTCAATGAACGAATTGATACAACTTGATATTCTGGCACTATAATCAGAATAAAAGCATCAGGGTTAAATTCAGTTACTATTAGAACTATTAATTTCCATTTCATCCCTATCCATGACATTTGCGATGATCTATGCAACCTAGCAGAATTTATGACTACACATATGTAAGTTACAAACGTAAAAACTTTCGACTGACTCTCCTACATAACAGCTGGATACAACAAACGAGGTGAGACAAGTAGGCGGCTGCGGCCCGTCGAGTACGCGGCTTTGCGGGTGTGAGCAGCAAGTACGCGGGTTTGCG
>JAQGAB010000223.1:0-34957 GCA_034696565.1 Isotomurus graminis | reverse complement strand
ATGAATAAGCCTGAGAGTTGTTGGATGTAGTCACAATTTTATTCGAATCTTGAAGAATCTTAAAGAGTCAAAGGAATTTCATCAACAAATATGAAAGTATCAATGAATCGTAAAATTAGCATTTGTTCAGTCGGTTTTTAAAATACAGGATTTGCTTCATGAAGTCGCAAGGAAAAATTAAAGTTCTTATATTGGGGTCTGGTGTGACTCAATCATAAATTCTAAAAAAGTAGTTTGCAATGTATGAAATAAAATAAACTAAGATGTAGTTGCATGGTTAAAGTAGCGAAACTTTTACTTCTCCTGTTATTAATAAAAGATGGTCATCTCCACCAATGAGTCATACAGACAGAAGTGACGATAAGTGTGAATGCGGAAGAAAGGTTGACTCAGGTTACGTCAATAGGTATTTGTGAAGGAGTAGTGCGAATCCCGACATCCTTCTGCGTACATTGCCAATTAATGCAGAACGGTCATTGCAAAGTGACTAACTTAGGCCATACGAAGTCTGCCACTTGCCAAATAATTCAGCCACCAACGTATTCTTAAAGAGGGGTTCAGCCAACGGGACTTTTTCCCAATCTGCAATCGCACTCACAACGAGTGAACCAATGTTGCAGTGATTAACAAGTTTAGTGTCGTGTCCAAGTCACATTTGATTCACGTTCTTACACTCCCTCGATCGATGCATCTTCTGGTAGCTGCATTTTTTGTAAAAGATTCGACGGGTTTTTAAACCAGGATAGATTAAAAAGATTCATCAAGCTTTATGAGATGTGATTATTACTTTTGTAATGCTTAGATCATTTTATTAAGAAATGAAAGATCAATTTTTGTCTTGTACGGTTGGATGCTTTAGACAGGCTTTTGAAGAAAAGCACTGCAAGCACTGACACTTTTTTCGGCAATGAAGTAAACGTTCGCTGCATTTCCTTAGAATGGATCGTCAGAAGTCAACATATTTATTCTAATGTTTAGCTGGGACAGGTTTTGTTACGATATTTTTTGGCAAGTTACCCTAATTCGCTTAGAAGTCAAGTTCAAGAGCTTCACACACTTCTCCGTCCACAATCCACAATCGTTCAAGTTTCGTGCAACCATAAGAATTAGGAATCGTCTTTCTCCTACACATTTGTGTGCGTAAAAAACTCACATCTCTCATGTTTAAGTATTGGCATCTTAATTTTGTTCCATTACAAGTTACACCTGCATAGATAGACTCACCGTATGATACAAAGAACTTGGTGAGAGATGCTTCAGGATAATGACAGATTATTGATCCTGTTAGATCTCCCATGCACGCTAGACGGATGTTATGACGTGATGAAGATAATGATGATGATGGTGGGAGTACATGTGACATTTGATACAGATCATCTTCTTCGGTTCCGACAGACAGAGATTACGTGACATTCTTATCACTATCGTCAAATGATCTTATCTACCTTTCTGGGACTTTAACTTTAGGGTTTTTTAAAAAGATATCTAGGAAGAGATGAATATACCTACACTTGCATTTTTGTATCATCTTTCAACTACTCGACGTATATGCAATTCAAGAAGCTTCGTAGATCAAGAACGATATTGTACCAACGCAAAATATAATTCGAGTTTATTGAAGTTGATTTGAAATTAAAACCGAGTCACGAATGTCACGATGGTTGTCAAAATGATTGTGCATGACAAGTCATGAGCAATTAAACAAGATTGACAGGCTATCATCAATTGAGTAGACCTCGATAAACTTAAAATCAAACGATCAAACGGAAGCTTATATTCTCTTTTGTCTAAGAAAATGCCGAATGAAAAGATGATGAGCCGTATGAGCATGAGGATATTTTATAGTGTGAGATATGTGGCCTGATTTCCATTAAAACCATACAATATGATGTATGGCCGAGTTTGTAGGTGGTGGTCAGTGAAGATGGGTTTACATTAAAGAAACATTTTTTAAAAGACGGATTCCTTTTAAAATGTTGTTAAATCAACAATTTTTTATCGTGATTGCGAGGTTTTGTAATAAATAAAGTGGGTCACACTCAACAACATTCGCTATGAGGTTTGTACAAGTGTGATGATGCATTTTGAGATTCTTTAACAAATCAACGAAGAAACAATTCAAGTTTTTTAAAAACCACTATTAGTCTAGTGTTGTCTTCCACACAGCAATTTTTGATATAAATTCCCACCTGGCTTTGAATGTGTGGAGATTGACCACCCCCATTAAAGTCAAACAGCTACCTAACTAGCAGATGAGCCTATGAACGTCATCAAGGAAATCACCCTTACAAGGTTCATTACTAAAGAATAATTGTCTCACTATTAACCAAGAAAGATGTTTTCGAAGAAATGTTAGTTTTTGGGGTAACAGGCCATTCAGTAATTTGCCGTTTTAACAAGAAAGCTCTGAATGACAATTCTTGAGGATATTCTGAGGATTTGCAGGAAAAATGAAATTAATTTAAAAGTAGAACTGATTTAGATTTAAATAATTCCATTCCTTTTGGTTTCATTCAAAAATGAGCAAAGAATCCTGTTAACAGCTTAGGGTGACAAATTAGCTTTGTATTCGTAAGTTGAAGTTTTGTAAAACCTGAACAAACAATGAGACAGTATTTTTTTGCATAAGTCGGCCGAAGGTGCATTGTTTCCCTCCGTCATTAAACTCTCAGTAAATATGAATTTTTAAGGTTGAACTTATCCGCGAAGGCTATCTCTCTGGTTGACTACGCATGAAGCTTAATCGACCTAATTTCGTCCAATAAGTTGAGCGATTAAATTGTCACCTTATCATGTTCTTCGTAACCTTCCCAAAAGAACTTGCGTACACACACACCTTCTCTTAAAAGCTTTTAAGCCAGAATTTATACTATAGTAAGTCACAAAGCTTAATCAAGTGAAATCACACTATTTAGTTAATAGAGAAGGAGTTCAAGGTAAATAATTCAAGTAAGAAGCGATTGTATGATTCGTTTCAATTAAAGATATTATCACTAATCCCTGTTTCTACCTTCATTTGCATAATCGTGAGTTGCTCTTTTACTGTTCTGAATAAACTTGAATCGAACTTCTATACCAAAAGACAAAGCATCTCTTTGTAGGATTAGAATGTACAGGCAAAATACTCTGCTGTAGTTATATGGACTCTTGACACTGCAAGTTTCTAAAGGGCTGCATGATCGCGGAATTGGATTACAAATAATGTGTTCCCTGTTCTTCATGTTGAAAGTGTTATTTTTTACATTCTCTGACAATTTGATTTAAAGCTTTTACGGCAAATCATGATATGGCCTTTGTTGAGGAATGCTGAAATTTGGCGAAATGAACGAATGAACCACCTGCATCGCAATGAATTAATTGCAGATCCTTATCAATTAAAGAGATTGGTAATTGAAAAATGATTTTTATTTTTTGTTTTCAGATACGGTAGTGAATTAGTAGAAGTAGATTCCTGGTCGAGTCATAACTGGACGGTAGCACTAGCCCGGCGTTTCTCGCACGGAGACCCCAATTTCTGGCTTGGATTTAGTTCATTAGATGACCTTCGAACTAACACGCTTGATTCAGCCGGTGGGGGCCTCATAGCGCAATATGCAGGTGAGATTCTAAACTGTGGTTAATCTAGTTCTCGTAGTTTTGTAGTAGGAGGATGAGATCATCCTTCAACTATTAGACATGTCTTGTAGTCTAGTACAGTCTAGTTATAGACGTAAGCTACAGATATCTGGATCAAAGTGAAATGAAGTGAGTTGTGGGAGGGTACCTAATCTATGTTAAAGGCACTCATGACCCCATTCAGGTTCTCTCGGACGTGTAACTTTAAGTGTATTTATTAACTTTTACCTGAGTTTTACCTGAGAGAACAACTTACCAAACTATCACTTGGAATTGATATGAGAGTTATCGGGTTCAAATATTCCTGAATACTTCAACTGTGTCATATGTTTCTTAATGTGAATGTGAATGTCATGTTACAGGATTCTGGGCTCAGAAACAACCTAACACCAAGTTAGGGAAATGTGTTCAATCTTCCACGGGAGGATCTGTGTCTGCTGGACTCCAATCATGGGAACTGACGACATGCGAGACTCTCCTTCCTTTCGTTTGTAGGTCACCTGCATGTCCTGAAGGTATGTGGGAGACAATGGGACATAAAGTTCTTACAGAAATATTCATGGGATATTAATAGTTAGTAATCGAGGAAAGCGAGACTATATTCCGGTTTTAATTGATACGAATAGGAACTTTCCTCTGCTCTAATGGTCGATGCATCAACAGCGCTTTCAAGTGCGACCAACAAGATGACTGTGGAGATGGAAGTGATGAATTGGATTGTAGAGATTTGTGCAAATTCCATAAAACATCAGTGGGAGCGTTTGTGGAAAGTCCAGGGTTTCCACAGCGGTATCCGTCGCTCTCGGACTGTAAATGGACATTGGAAGCTCCAGAAGGCCACTCCATTGTACTTCAGGTAATGATTCTCATTGGACACTTGTTATCTACCATTGCACAGAGATTTTATTTTCCGTACAATTTTATTTTCGTCTCCTATAGTTCTCTGAATTTGAAACGGAAAAAGGCTTCGACACAGTCCAAGTTTTGAGTGGAGCTCGTTCAGAATCTTCAGCTGTAAGTGTAGCTACCCTTTCAGGACGTCTTAACTCCAGCGCAGTCTTCACTTCAGCAAGCAACTTTATGATTGTTAAATTCCGATCTGATGCCTCTGTAGAGAAAAAAGGATTCCGGTAATTCCCTCACCTCAATTAAAATGTCATAAATCTGTTGCTTTGATTGAGCTTAATTGAGACAAAATGCGAGTGGATTGAGGAATAAGGAAGAAGGTATCAGAAAAGCCATGTGAAAGACATTTAAATAGCATGCATGGTAAGTAGGATGTAGGTCAGTGGTTGTGAGATAAATCCTTTGGGTTCGGACGTGAGCAAATTGGACCAATATTGAATAGTAAAGCTCGTGTTTACTCTCAACTGTTGGGAAGTCTTAAGAGTTGAGAGAGTCATTGCGTATATTACATTCGAGTTGCATGCATAGTTTATGGGAGAACGGAATGCTTGAAGAAAAGTCTCAGAAGTACCGTACCATTAGTTAAGCAATGTCTGCGAAGAAGGCGAAGGTGGTGAAGAAGGTGGTGGTGGTTGCGTACAACACATTGTGAAGACTAAGCGAGTCAGAACCTCTCGAAGAACGGGGATAACGGAACTTCAGTCAGGTAAAGCTACGAAAGTATAGTGAGAAGAAGGGCTAGCCAGTGTGAATGAATCAACCACCACCACCACACACCACCATTCATGGCCAACAGGTATGACCAACTAATTGAAGGAAGGAGAAAGATGCACTAGGAAGAATTCTTAAGACTTCTTGTTTAAAACTCCTTTTACAAAGTTGTATGGACAGACAGATCCTCAATCGCTCCTGATGCAATTGGTTCCTCAAGATATGTTTATGTACGAAGCCTGAATCCCATGTAATTATGGGCTATCTCACGATCGTTTATTTATGGCAGAAATTGATGAATGCATTTGTGCAAATTCATTTACAAAATAATCCTCTGTCCCGTACACATGAACTTATAAGGGAAAATGTATATTATGAGCCTCAATTTCAAATCACATTTAAGTAGGACAGATATACTCAAAACATTATCAAAAATTTTTGCACGCACATGCAGAAATGACAGGGTTTAATTTTAAAAATTAGCGAGTGAGTACAAAATAAGGCCCGTTGCATAAAAGGCCTTTAGCTGTGCATGGATTTGAGATTAGCTTTAAGATTGTTAGAGATAACAAACGCAAGACAAGGAATTAAGGTTATGTCAATGCGAAATCGTTTTCGATATTAAAGACTGGTACACTAGAGCCATAGGGGGATTCTCTTGGCTACTTTGATTATACATAAACATACACGAACATAGGATAGAGAATTCGTGTGTGATTTTGTTTAAAATAAGGTTACTCACTAAACCGTTTCTCTGCATTGAGGATTCAAACAGGCAAACCCCAGAGATTCAAATTTACTTCAGGGGATATCGTTCCGGTTTGATTTTTAAGGAAAAATGAAATGAATGAACTCAAATGTGGATTATGCTTTGAGAGAGAAGGTTTGCAGTTGTAGCAAAACAACTTCGTGAAGACTGTCTCATTGAAGTCTGAGTTAAATTGCGAATAA
The DNA here is from genome assembly GCA_034696565.1 of Isotomurus graminis. Classification (NCBI taxonomy): domain Eukaryota; kingdom Metazoa; phylum Arthropoda; class Collembola; order Entomobryomorpha; family Isotomidae; genus Isotomurus; species Isotomurus graminis. Next base: position 28,774 of record JAQGAB010000223.1, on the reverse strand, counting down.
GTTTTGCAATTCATAAAATTGGCAAGTCCTACTTGTTCTGTTGTCTCACTTTTGTTATTCCTCTGTGTCTGTCCATCACGTCTTGCCAATATAATTCCCATCATTTCATAATAATCACAGGTTTATTATTATGCGTGCAGTAAGGGAGATTGGCCGTAAAAGATCATATGTATGTAGACTTGTATAGTTTTGGTACTTAAGGTGCACTACAGGCTTTCTCCCACACACAAAAGTAAGTCGAATGCAAGTAGTGATGATGCATCTTTTCTGAGATAGCGAATAACTTGATGATTACGGTGATTGTAATAACTTGGCCCAGAAGTCGGGTTCAAGTGTACTACAAGTTTTGGTTAAAAAGTCATGACATGATATTTAACCTTATGAAAAGGTGGAAACACAAAAATTGTAAGCTTATTAGACGAATTATGCAATGAATTCTCAATCACTCTGTTTGAGTCATTAATAAGTATGTGTGTGCTTTAAGAACAAGGTACATGTTGAATGTTGATTAGTAAGTGAGGCTTAGGTAAAGAAGTAAGTCTGCCACACACTGACTGAATAGTTGAGGTGATGATGATATGGATTAGGTTGAAAGTAGTTTGATTCAGGAGCTAAGAATGAGGACAATCCAAAAAGTAACTATTATATGTACTGAAGTGGTTAATGATAATTTGCGAAGGAGAATCCTGTTTTAAATTGACCTAAGACGGACGAGAAGGACCTTTTGTCTCAATTCACGATATGCTTGCTTATTATCAGCTCATACATGTGAGGATGTTGTTTAGTAAGGATGAAGCTTATTAAACTATTTTTATACTAAATTGCAGGGCTACTTGGAAAACTGAACCTCAAACGTGCGGAGGGACTTTGAGGGCCACAAGTCACTCTCAGGTTTTGACCTCTCCTGGTTATCCTAACGGGTATCCTGGAGGTTTGGAATGTGTTTACGTTATTAATGCTCCATCTGGAAAGCTCATTACACTGAAGGTAACCTGGATGATTTGTAGAAAATCCTACTGCAACCGGTAACATACTTAATAATTGTGCGGACTTTTACAGGTGGAAGACTTCGGCCTGACGGTACCAAGAGACACTCTCCTGATCCGAGATGGTGAAGGCCCATCTGCACCAAAGTTGGCTTTGCTCACCGGATCTGCAAGTGACAACCCTAAGTACATAACCAGTACTGGAAGCACACTGTACCTTTACTTGACTACATCTGGAAATGGAGGCACTCCCGGATTCCAAATTAAATACTACCAAGGTAAGCAACGGCCATGTTTTCAATCCGTTCCGAATGCAGTTCATTTTGTTTAGCGTGAACTGAAGGAAGCTCGGAGAAGCAATAAATACACAAAAAGTTTCTGACAAGCATTATTAATGAAAATGTGATCATCGAAGCTTGCAGAGAAAAATACTCTTAAACATAACCAATCAGTAGGATGTGAATCCCACTATATTCACTCATTTATAAAGGGAAGTAATAACTCACGAAGACATACTTCTGTGGATTTATCCTTTTGTATGTTAAACGAGGTGTGCCAGAAGTTGCATGAGAATTAATACTTTTCTGCAACTCAACTTGTCTACTTGACAGGAGCGGTAGCTTCTTCATTCATAAGGACATCCGACTTATCCTCAATTCTTTATTATTCCGTGCTTTACAGAATACAAAACGTATAAACTATAAACCGTCAGGTGCAATAAGTTGTAAACTTCAGCAATTAAGCATCCACTTCACTAGACCACTAGCAGTCACCAACCATCGGTAGTCACTTCTTATAGTCACTAGTGTAGGAGTAAGAAGACGGATGAATGTAATATAAAATTGTAGGACATGAAATCAGTACACAAGCTTCTCAATAATACTGCGGCTAGTTCTTTCAACCTTTTGTATTAAATTCTTTACGGCAAAACGAGTAAATAAATCTTAAATTCTTTTCATATTCATTCATCTTAAGAATCAAATATTTCACAGGTTTTTTTCTGTCAGAGAGTTTACTCTGAAGTGCTAAAGATTCTAATTGTTTTCACACTTCATGTAGTTTGGTTGCAGGAGTGCATAATTCCTTTTTGCATCTATTGCTGTACAAAATGAAGTCTTGCAAAGAAATGAATCTTTTTAGCTAAGCTATCTTGACATTTTGGATGGGAAAAGCGTGTTCGTCACACAAGACCCACAGATAAAGTTTTCTTTTAACAGAAACAAAAACTACTCTTGAGTCAGGGATGATTCTAAATCCTAATTGAATTTTATGAATTTATGCTAATGCACTGACCGACATTTGAAATATTTCTGCACATTAAAATGAGTTAGGGCTTACAATAGCCAAATCGGAAATTTGTTCGTGTGAGGAATAAAATGTTCTTTTGAGAGTGAAAAGTGGTTGTTTTTGTGTTTAAGATGAAGACCTACTTATCTTTGTATAGTCCACAACACCCTATTCAATCAATTTTGCCTTGGCATTGCTCGTGAATAATGTGTGCTTTATGAGTTTCACTTTGTTGAAGTCCTTAGGTTATTAATCAAGCCATTCAAGGGATGCTTCAGACTCATGAATCATTTTATTAAGCAAGTTTAAGAGTTTAGATCATTTGAAACCTTATCCTAGGTAAAGACCTAAAGTATGGCAGAGGGGCTTTGTGAAATGTATTAAAACAAACGAAGGAATCCATAATAAGCGTGAAAAGGCGTATAATCAAAAGATTCACTACCCAAACTTGAACTTTAAAACTCAAAACGTGTTAATACCATTAAATTCAATTCAATTTGCTTCAGTCATGATCGGCATGTTATAAACCTCCACCTTGAAACAATCGGAAACGAAGTCAAGTTTAGCACGAGGGTGTGCTGATTACCATTCTAAGCTTTAAACCTATAATTACTCCGAATGAATGAATTGTTAATCTAATTAAACGCTTAAAATTCCTTTAGGATGCGAGCAAGTTCTGTCCGTGGCAAATGGGTCAATTTCATCCCCAGCTTTTGGAAAGAGCCCATACCCCAGCAATCAAGAGTGCACCTACTTGATCAAGCGACCCAAGGGTGGTCCTCTTTCTCTCAAGTTCACTAGTTTTGATTTAGACGAGTTGGACTTCGTACAGGTAAGAAGAGTTTAATTAATTACAATAATGCCATAAATCTCATCTCAGAATCTACTTTCTTCTTTGCAAAGGAATGCGTAAGAGCTGAAGTGAGATGTGTGTAATGGTTTTCTGTAAAACAAAAGGCTCTTTTCTTGTTATGACTATATGAAGAGTAACACAGAAAGCACCGTAAATTGACGTGTTTAATTCATTTTACGATGTTTTTACGACATTTCTAAATCAACTCAGAACGGATGGTGGTTTTAATGTAACCTCAAAAAAGAACACGGCAATGAGGCAAATGGAAGATGACAAAAAAGAACATTTGGTAGTTTAGTATGATAGTACATCACGCAATGAACGTCTCATTTGTTGACAACCTGTGTGTGTACTTGTGATGATGGACTGTTTACTCATTTAACTCGGCAGTTAAGTAGGAGGAGTGTCTAATTAGATAAAACAAAGACAATTAGGACGACAGTAAAGACGAAAAGACGGTTGAAAGGAGTTTTGGTGATGGGAGTCGTGATATGTCCCACTGTTCGGTAGTGTCCAATTGTTCTTCAGGCTTCTAACTTACAAAAGCACATCATCAACTTACATATCCCTGTATCTCTTTGGGTTTGAAATAATATTCTCCTCTGTCACAAAATTTGTAGTTAAACCACCAAGTTATCTGATGCTATAAAAACTCTCATTGCTGCGGTTAACACTTCTCTTTAATTCTTCATTACGTTAGCTGAACGGTTAATCTGATGTTACTGAGCTACAAGTGATTTTTTGTCCTTAAGCAAATACTACTACTACATCATAGATTGAAGGTTTTAATAGGAAGTGTATGTCAGGTACTATTACATGCACAGCTTAGAAGCAAATAAGACTGTCTAGCTAGATGAACGAGGTAATCTCTTTTCTGTTAGAGTAATCTGTAGGAATAAAGTGTCGAACTGTTCACGAAGTGGATCACACTCTGTTTAAGAAGTTACATAATTTATTGTATAAGTTCTGTCACATCAATTTTGCACAGTACTTTTTATGATTGACATAATCTATAGGTGGTGACGATTTTTTTTATTAGGTGTGTCCTTGTGCTAACTAAACACATTTTTATCGATGTCTTATGATTAAGCTGAGCTTTAAGTACAGATATGTACTTATATTAAATGTTGCAAGTGAGAAAGCATGTGAAATCTCCCTTCGGATATCTCACCTCACTGATCGTCTTTAGGATTTCAGGTTAATGCATGACGAAGGCTAAACAACAACAAAGTAAAAATATAATTCACTCACTCTTACGTAAGAATGAAGAAGGGTGATGGATAGCTAAGATGAAGTTTTGATTCGAAGCGGAACTAACAATATGGTTTAGTGAAGAGTAAGTGCTTAGTGGTTTGCACGCGGAGATTTCGGGTAAAAAACGAAGACAGGAAATTCATATTTTGGTATATGTACAGTTTGGGAGTTCTCCTGAGGGTCTTGACAGGTCTTTGTAATGCGTGTGTCATGTGGTACATGACTCTTAACAGATTTGAGTAAATGTTTTCTGCTACAGAAGATAGAGAAGGAAGTTATCTAAAACGCTTTCAATTAATAGAATACACAGCAAGTCTTTAATCCTAATGATTAGTATTCAAAGGGGGAAGGTTTCACCTTCATACACACAAGGGATTCCGACGATTTATAACTGTAAATCAAAATATCTCTGTGTAAACTTGTTAAGCGCGTTGTTTATGTTGGAGTTCTCATCATCTGAGATCGTCATTAGAAAGTCAAGTCAGGATTTATTAAGACGATCGTAATACGACTGGGCCTAACCGCAAATTACTTACAAGTTACTCGGCCTATTGAACGTGGAAGTGGTGAATGAACGATGGAGATGAAGTGAAGAATGCGAAATGAAGCCAAAAGAATTCATACAAATGACACCACTGCTCACATTATCTCACGCAATTAATCTGACAAAGGGATTGATTCGTACATGTGGATAAACGGGATTTTTCCTTCTAAATAAATCCATTACTATTGTACTCCTCTATTGAATGCATAGATTATCCTGCTGGATTGCGTTGGGATCAAAATATAATTATTCTTTTGGCATTCATGGTGGTTTGGTAGTAATGTGAATTCTAGTTGATAGTGAGTGAGAGAGAGACTACCAATTATTTCTTCGGTCCATCCATAAGATTAAGTCGAAACCAAGTTCATCGCCCGTAGACAGGATCCTCTTCTTGTGTACTGCTACTTTGCAATCCAAACAACTTTTGATTCTGTAACATAGCCAAAAGTTAAGCCTTTCCTTGGTGCTAATAATTACTGAAGTCTTTTTATTAAGAAGGATATTATGGAGAGGAAGGGAGAGTAATAAGACAGGTAGGTAGTGTAAGGTAGTCAATGGAAAAGTATGGCAAAAGTTGTGGTCAGTCTTTCGTCAATAGCCGAGTGAATGCTTATTTAAGAAGATGCTTTAAGCTTAAGCTTACATCCATAGCTCGTTAGAGGTTTATCTGCAAATCCATCCCCGGACATGGAATCATCTTTCTTCATACACGCCTTGTGTTCTAATACGCTCCTACACTTGAAGAATGTAACAATGCGAAACATATTTTTTGCAGTAAGGCCATTGTATTGTGTCTTATTCGTGTATTTAATGAAAACAACACTTTCTTATTAATAGGATGAGTTAAGTTTAAACAGGAGTTGTGGTCGAGAGAGGAAGGAAGGAAGCTATACGTCTTGTTACAATGATAACAAAAAGATATTGTGAACTTTCCACTTTGGGACTGCTTGTAGTAGAATTTTGATTAAAGGTTACCTTGTGCAGAAATATATTAGTTGGCTTCTGTGGATCAAGTTACGGTAGAAGCGTATAACAGTATTATGGATGACACCCTCTTCGAACACTGTATTGTGCTTAGGTTGGTGAATAAAAATATCACCAGTTATGATTATATAAGAGAAGTAAGATGAGAAGTAATTGGATTGCATGAAATAAGCTATGAGCGCTTTGTACGGTCAAATTATGATGTGGAATGGATGAAGCAGGTGTTTGCTTAATTTCTTTAGAATTGAAAGGAAAGGGAGGAAAGCCACAATCCTTAGTGATATTGGAGTTGTCCATGTAAGCCATTAATTTAAATGAATTGCAGAAATCAAATCAAAAGAGATGTGTATCGATGAATAGTAAAGAAATCACGAAAATATTAAGTACACATTAAATATTACAGGATATCCTTTTGTTCTTACAACCACAAGCTTATGGTTCATTACATAACTATATAGATTGCTTCCTGGTTAGAATGTTAAAAATAATGGATTTGAATAGAACAGTGAAAAGAAAACAGGTAACGTTAAACAGATGGGAGAGGAGATTTTTTAAGTAGTTTGAGATGAGATGAATGGCTTAATGTAAAAGAGTAAATCCTGGGTGTAATTACGAATGAATATATAATGTAATTTTGGTTATCAATTAAAGGTTTACGACGGACCCACCACGGATAGTTTAAGACTTCACTCCGGAAATGGCTTCACAGGACGAACTCTTCCCCGACTGACTCTGACCGCTGAATCAGGAGAGATGACTGTTCGGTTCAAGACGGATTCGTTGCGTTCAAGGATCGGTTGGAGAGCAGTGTTTTCAGCCGGTATGCAAAATTAGCGTATTACCATTCTGAGCACAACCGAAGATGTAAAGAATTGTAATTTATGACTGCAATTAATTTACATATATGCAGATTGTCCTGTGCTAAGACCCGGAAAGGGAGCTTTGGCAAGCAACCGTGACATAGCTTTCGGAACATCGGTGACATTTACATGCCCTACGGGTCAGGAATTTGCCACAGGAGAGCAAAAAATAGTGACTGAATGCAGACCTGGAGGCACTTGGTCGGTTGAGTATATTCCTGATTGTCAAGGTACGCCTGTGGGATCTATTGATTCACCAAACTATCCATTGTTAATTCATCAATCGACATGAAGTATTGATTGTTCTGACGGATGACTTTTCATGTTATTTTTGGCAGAGGTTTACTGCGGGCCAGTTCCTCAGATATCCAACGGTTTCGCCATCGGGTCATCAAATGTCACTTACCTTGGGACAGCAACTTATCAATGCTACGCCGGATTTGCTTTTCCATCTAGCAAAGCCACCGAAGTCATTACTTGTCTTGCCTCGGGCAAATGGGAGAAATTACCTTTGTGCATGGGTAAGGCTAATCATGAACAAGACTCAAGTCTTTCAAGACGGGTCTGCACCGTTGCTTCTGCAAATGAATTTCATGCTGTAGGATTGGCCAAAACGATTTCTCTCGTTGTGGCAAATATTTTTGATCAAGGAATTTGGGGATTACGTGAAAGTATTTTTAGATGTGCCATCATCATGAAATCACACATGTCGTCATTCCCACGTTATGTACACTTAAAAATCTTTTTTGTTTCACTAAATATTTGACTGATGACGGAGTTATGAGTTAAAGATTAGCTGCAACTCAAATTGAGGTTTGATTGAAAGAGATTGATAATATGCGTTAGAGGTAGACGTTAAAGGTAGGAGCTAAGTAGAATAGCGAGTCATTGTGATTTATGATGATAGTTTGATGGAAGATAATTGAAGTAGAATGTTTTTGATATCTCGATGACTTAAGATAACCTTGAATAATCCAATTGCATCTTGTTTAGTAGGGAACTGCAATGATTTGCACATAAAGAATGCATCAATCATAAATGAAATGCACTTGGTTTAATATGTACATTCTCTTTGCAGCTTCACAATGCCCACCCCTCGCGGAAACCCCAAGCGCTAAGCAATCTATTCTTAGTGGAGGTGGACGAAGCTATGGAACTATTGTGAGATTCGATTGTGACCCTGGATATGTCCGAACCGGACCTCCTACTTTGCTCTGCATGAGTAATGGCACTTGGTCAGGAGAGGTTCCAACTTGCTCCAGTAATGAACAACAATATTTTGGCTTTGATTTAGTTCGATTGGCTCACAGAGATCCCAGATATGTTAAATGTTTGATTTTACTTTATAGGGAAACAATGCCACCTTGTTCCCAAAATCAAGAATGGATTTATCGTTGACACTGATCGAGAGTATTTCTTTGATGACGAAGCTCGAGTACAATGTCACAGAGGTTATCGATTAATGGGACAAAGTATTGTGAAATGCGGAGCTGAACAGAAATTCGATGATCTCCCTGTCTGTGAAGACATTGACGAGTGTGGAAATTCCCAATGCGATTTGGCTTCAACTGAATGTACCAACATGCCAGGCTCCTTCTACTGCAAGTGCCGATCTGGATTCGCTCCTTCGTTGGAATGCAGAAATATTGGAGATCTTGGACTCGGCAGTTTGGGAATCCCAGACCACGCTATCACCGTTTCCTCAGCTCAAGAAGATCATCCTAAAGAACTCATCCGTCTGGGAGCTCCTGCCGGGTGGTGTGGAAACAACTTTGCTAAAGGAAGCAACTGGGCTTTAATTGACCTCAAGGCACCAACAGTCATCAGAGGATTCAGAACTCAAGGAGTTAACAAGATTGGAGGTGGAGTTGCATATGCCTCAGGAATCCGAGTACAGTACACCGACAACCTCACCGATGTCTTCAAAGATTACACGAATCCTGATGGATCTTCAGTTGAATTCAGGATCTTAGAACCCACCCTGTCTGTTCTGAACCTTCCTATTCCAATCGAAGCTAGATACATTCGACTCATCATCCAAGACTTTGTTGTCTCCCCATGTCTCCAATTGGAACTTATGGGATGCACCCGCATGGAGTGTAATGATATCAACGAGTGTAGCAGCAACAACGGAGGATGTCACCAGAAATGTATTAACTCTCCGGGATCAGCAGCATGCGGTTGTAACGTCGGATATGAATTGTACACCCAAAATGGAACTGCTGGCTACTTCATTGAAGGAAGTGAGACTGGACTGAAGGACGGAGATACGTACAGAATGAACAAGACTTGCGTCCCTAAGATGTGTCCTACTCTCACTGCTCCTGAAAATGGATTGCTGCTCTCTACCAAAGATAAGCATCACTTTGGGGATCAAGTTTCTTTCCAATGTGACTTTGGTTATGTCATTGCTGGTGAATATGGACTTACTTGTACCTCTACTGGAGCTTGGAATGCTACTGTTCCTCGTTGCGAACGTATGTCTACAATACTATTAAATTACTTCTCAAACAAATTCGAAGCCACATTTTAGCCTATAATACCTCACACTGATTGATTATATATTTTTGGTTGATTTCTTTCAGCGGCCCGATGCGTACCCCTTCAAGACGATAAATCTGAGGGACTTTCTGTAATCCGACCAAATGAAGATCTCCTTATAGGATTCCAAGAGAACGTGACATTTACTTGCTCTCAACCTGGACGTCCTCTGAGGTCATCAGTGACTGCGCCTTTCCGTCAATGTGTCTACGATCCTAAACCACTGTTCCCTGACTACTGGTTATCCGGAGCTGCACCTGAATGTCCTAAAGTTGACTGTGGTTTCCCTGTTGAAACACCCGGAGCAGAATATGGACAATTTACTGACTCTAATTACCAATCATCATTCTTCTTTGGATGTCAAGAGACCTTCAAATTGGCTGGGCAATCTTCCAGAAACGATAATGTCGTTCGATGCCAAGCTGATGGGGTTTGGGACTTTGGAAATTTGAGATGTGAAGGACCCGTTTGCGAAGATCCTCTTCGACCTTCTGATGGAATTCAGATTTCTCAAACATACGAACAAGGAGGAGAAGTTCTTTTCGACTGTTCTCGGCCAGGATACATTCCAATCAACCCGTTCCCCATTACTTGCCAGAGGAACGCAGAGTGCAAAGTCATCAAACCTTTGGGACTCACTTCAGGAAAGATTCCAGACTCCGCCATCAACGTTACTACTGAGAGACCCAACTATGAAGGAAAATTCATCCGACTTAACTCTGTCACTGGATGGTGTTCTTCCAGTAATCCATCTGAGCGAGCAGCCTTCCCATACGCGTCCATTGATCTTGGAAAGATTCACCGAGTAAAGGCAATCCTCGTGAAGGGAGTGATTACTAACGATGTTGTTGGACGACCAACTGAAATCCGGTTCTTCTACAAGAAAAAGGAATCCGATGACTTTGTCGTGTACTTCCCTAACTTCAATATGACTTCAAGAGATCCTGGAAACTACGGAGAGCTTGCTATGATTACCCTGCCAATGTCTGTCTCAGCTCGATATGTCATCTTAGGCGTTGTCAGTCACTTGGACAATCCTTGCATGAAGTTTGAGTTCCTTGGATGTGAAGAAGAAGAATCAGTGGAATCAGGTGAACCAAATCTATTGGGATGGGACTCAGGCTTCCCAGTTTGTGTGGATAATGAACCCCCAGTCTTTGAGAACTGCCCTGACCAGTCTATCGTCGTTCAAAAGGGCCCTAATGGACTTGAAGCTGTTAACTTCCCTGAACCGGTTGCAACTGATAACAGCGGAATGATCGCTCGTATGGAAGTTCGACCACAAGGATTTAAAATGCCTTTACACATCTTTGAAGACATGCTTGTTGAATACTTGGCCTTTGACTTTGATGGAAACGTAGCTATTTGCCACATTAACATTACTGTTCCTGATGATACTCCACCTCAACTCACCTGCCCTACCAGCTATGTTGTCGAGCTTCTCGATAAACAAGCCAGTTACCAAGTTTATTTCAACGAGACTCGACGAAGAATCGAAGCTACTGATGCTTCAGGCCCGGTTGAAATCGAATTCACTCCAGCCAGTGCCATCATTCCTGTGGGAGGATTCGAGAATGTGTCTGTAACCGCTTCAGACAAACATGGAAATCAAGCTAGATGTAACTTCCAAGTCAGTGTCCTTGCCCGACCTTGCGTAGACTGGGAATTAACTGCTCCAGCTCATGGAAACCTCAACTGTGTCTCAGGAAGCGATGGTCTCCAATGTCTCGCTACTTGCAAACAAGGATTCAGATTCACTGATGGAGAGCCAATGAAATCTTTCAGTTGCCGAGAGAAGACAAAGAAATGGAGTCCCTCAAGAGTTGTCCCTGATTGTGTGTCTGAGGACACTGAAATGGCCCGGTACCAAGTGGACTCTGTCATCAAATACAGAGCGAACGGTGCAGTCCCCACAAGCTGTCTCCCACAATATGCCGAGTTCCTCAAAGGACCTCAAAAGAATTTGGATATCATCTTGAGTCAAAGATGTTCCGCTGTCAATGTCAACATGAACGTGAGCTTCGTAGACTCTCGAGCAATCCTCATGGAAGAAAATGTAGTGCAATTCACTTACGTATTGGAAGTGACACCAACCGTAAAGCAAACTCAGCTTTATGACTTGTGTGGCTCAACCCTCAACCTGATCTTCGACTTGAGTGTGCCTTACGCTTCAGCTGTACTTGAACCACTTCTCAACGTCTCTTCAGTCTCTAACCAATGTCCACCTTTGAGAGCCTTGACTTCCAAGATCGCACGAGGATTTACTTGCGGAACTGGAGAGGTTTTGAATATGGAAACTAACTCTGTACCTCGGTGTCTCCACTGTCCTGCAGGAACATTCGCTGCTGAAGGAGAAACCGAATGTGTCGCTTGTCCACGAGGATACTACCAACACAGAGCTAGACAAGGTCAATGCAGTAAATGTCCTGCTGGAAGTTTCACTAAGGATGTTGGATCTAAGGGAGTTGATGACTGTGTTCCTGTTTGTGGATACGGAACTTACTCTCCAACTGGATTGGTTCCTTGCTTGGAATGCCCCAGGAACAGTTACACTGGATCTCCACCACCCGATGGCTTCAAAGAATGCACTTCTTGTCCACCAGCTACCTTTACATACCAACAAGCCACTCCAGGACCTGAGAGCTGCAGAGCCAAATGTCAACCAGGATTTTATTCCCCAACTGGACTTGCTCCTTGCGCTCCTTGTCCTCTGGGATTCTTCCAGACCAAAGAAGGCATGACTCGGTGCAATGAATGCGGGCAGGAACTGTCAACTGCCAGAACTGGAGCTCAGACTAAAGACGAGTGCAAAGAAATCCAATGCCCAGACACTTTCTGTTCCAATGGAGGACTTTGCGTTGCTCAGAATCACATCCCAACTTGCATCTGTCCTGCTGGATTCACTGGAAGACAGTGTGAGACTGATATTGATGAGTGCGCTTCTCAGCCTTGTTACAACGGAGCCCAATGTGTGGATGAGCCACAAGGATACCGATGCGTTTGTGCCATGGGATACACTGGAATCAATTGTGAAGACCAGCAATCAAACTGCTTGAGGAATGACACCTGCCCTGAACAAGCGATGTGCAAGACTGAGCCTGGAATTGGAAACCACACTTGCCTGTGCAAGAACGGATACACGGGAACCAACTGCGATGTCACCATCGATCCTTGCACGTCTCATGGAAATCCATGTGAAAACAATGCCAACTGTGTTCCTCTACAACAAGGCAGATTCCGATGCGAATGCCAAGCTGGATGGGAAGGACCTTTGTGCGATACTAACATCGATGACTGTGCTGAACTTCCTTGCCTCCTTAATGCTAACTGTACCGATTTGGTAAATGACTTTAATTGCGCGTGTCCCAAGGGATTCAATGGAAAGCGATGTGAGATCAAAGTGGACCTTTGTGAGAGAGCCCCATGTCTTCATGGATTGTGCGTGGACAGGCTTTTCGAACATGAATGCATTTGTGACCCAGGATGGAAGGGAGATGAATGTGATGTTAACATCAATGAGTGTATGAATAATCCTTGTCTGAACGGAGGAGAATGCGTGGACAGCGTTGGAGACTATCGATGCGTTTGTGAACCTGAGTACACAGGAAAGAACTGTCAGCACCGAGTGGATGATTGTGCTTCTGATCCTTGTCAAAACGCTGGATCTTGTTTGGACAGAGATAATGGATTTGAATGTGCCTGCAGACCTGGTTATGTTGGTAAGTTCGAAAGCTGATGTTTTTAAGAAGTGATCTGAACATTAATTGTTATTCTTATGCATTCCTTGTATCGTTTTATAGGTCTTCAGTGTGAAGCAGCAATCGACGAGTGCCTGAGCAACCCTTGTGACAACGAAGGAACTGAATCGTGTGTAGATTTGGACAACAAATATGAATGCAAATGTAAGCCAGGATATTCTGGAGACCAGTGCGAGACCAACACGGACGAATGTGAGGGCGAACCTTGTCTTAATGGAGGACAGTGTGTCGATGGAGTTAACGGGTTTACATGCAAGTGTCCGCAAGGATGGACTGGAAAGTTGTGCGAGACCGACGTTCCATTCTGTGACTCCGACCCATGCCAGAACGACGCTGAATGTATCAACTTGTTCCAAGACTTCTTCTGCGTGTGTCCCTCAGGAACTGATGGAAAGCAGTGTGAAACTGCCCCAGACAGATGCATAGGAGATCCATGCATGAACTCTGGAAGTTGCAAGGACTACGGATCCGGACTTAACTGTACTTGTCCTCAGGATTTCACTGGAATCGGGTGTCAATTCGAATTTGATGCTTGTGCCGAAGGAGTTTGCCAGAATGGAGCTTCTTGCATTGATCACGGATCTGGATACAAGTGTATCTGTCCTGAAGGATTCACTGGAAGGAATTGTGATCAAAGCATTCCCCATTGTAAAGCTAACTCTTGTCCTCCTACTGCTACTTGTGTGGATCTTAATGACGGATTCTACTGCAAGTGCCCTTTCAACCTCACCGGAGAGGACTGCAGGAAGAGTAAGTGTGAATTTACATCTAAATACATGTAAATGAATTATGAGCAAATTGTAATTGAAATGATGTTGTGATAATAGCAATTCAAGTTGACTATGACTTGGAATTCAACGATGACGATGGAACCGGAAGTGCCCAACAAATGCTCCCATTCCAAATTAACAAGGAATTCGCTGGCTTCTCAATTGCTTTGTGGGTTAAATTCACTCATGTCGAAGATACTGGAACTTACCTCAACTACTACGTTGTGAAATCCCCCGTTTCCACTCGAGACCGTCGGTTGGCTATTCAAGCACACAGCGCTGGAATGCTTGTCTCTCTATTCCAAGACGAGACAGAAGTGTACCTGCCATTCAGAGATTACGCTCCAGTGAATGACGGACAATGGCATCACGTTGTCCTTATGTATGACAAGAAGAACTCGTCCCTTACTCTCATCACCGATGGGTTAATTGCTGGAAAGAGCGAAGGCTATGGACAAGGCAAGGATATTCCAGAATACGGATGGATGACTTTGGGAGCTCCTGCTTCCCTCACTGGACAAGCACCACAAGATTCTGGATTCATTGGAAGTCTCTCACGAATCCAAGTTTGGAACAGACCTCTCGACCACACGAAAGAGATTCAGAAACAAGTTCGAGGATGCAGAACAGAGCCTGTGATATATCAAGGACTTATTGTGCCATGGAATGGATACGACAAGATCTACGGTGGAGTAGAGAGGGCAGTTCCTTCGAAATGTGGCGAACGAGTTTGTCCTCCAGGAATGAGTGGAAGTCGATGTGATGTAACCAACATGGACAAGATTCCTCCAACTGTTACTCATTGCCCAGGAAGCATGTGGGTTATCACGAGAAACGGATCAGCCACTGTGACTTGGGACGAGCCTGTGTTCACAGATAATGTCGCTGTGGTCAAAGTTGTAGAGAAACAAGGATTCCGACCTGGACAAACGCTCCTGTGGGGCAACTACGATATTGCCTATGTGGCTTATGATCAAGCTGGAAATAATGCTCTGTGCCGATTCAAGGTTTATGTTCTCGGTAAGAGTTGTTTATGTGATGCCCTAATTTTGTATTTTTATGTTGCTAATTGTGTGTACTACTTGGAATTCTTGCAGCCGAGTTCTGTCCTGCTCTACCTGAACCTGAGGGTGGTACTTCTCAATGCACTGGATGGGGACCTGGAGGACACTTCAAGGCTTGTGAGATCACATGCAATTCGGGACTCAAGTTCTCACAATCTGTTCCCAAGTTCTATGCTTGCGGAGCTGAAGGCTTCTGGCACCCAAGTCAAGATATCGAACGTCCTTTGACTTACCCATCTTGCACATGTATGTAAACTATGAGCTAAGCCACGGTCAATCCACATTAATACCGCTTAATTATTATCATTAATGACATTTACGATCATACCAAATACGGTATTGATCGTTAATTGACAATAAGCGTTAAACATTACCTCATTTTTATCTGTGTACTAATTTGTTATTCACAATCCCCGTAAAATTACTTTGCAGCCTCAAGACCAGCCCAAAGAGTGTTCAAGATTGGCTTGCAATTCCCATCTGCTGGACTCTGTAACGAAGCAGGCCAAGGTGTTCTGAAAGAACGAATTAAGTTGGCCATCTCCAAACTCAACAGAGACTGGAGATTCTGTGCTACGAAGACGAATGACGGAGGAGAGTGTCAGGATCTGAATATCGGAGTCCTTTGCGACAAGAAGACACGAACTCAAAGAGCTTTCAAGACTAAGAGGCAAGCTAATGACAATGAAGATGTTTATGATGTCCAAATCAGTTTCCCAGCTCAAAGTGACCCGGTCACAAATGTGAACACCAACGAGCGAAACCAAATTCAGAAGCTTCTTCAATCTCTCATCTTGGAGAACGATGCGTTTAACGTTCGAGATGTGCTTCCCAACACGGCAGCCGATCCAACTTCCCTCAACCTGAAGTCTGACTATGCCTGTGCTCCAGGACACGTTGTTGTAGGCTCGGATTGCGTTCCTTGCTCTGCTGGAACATTCTATGCTACCAACAACTCTACATGCCAAGTTTGCCCTATTGGAACTTACCAAAGTGAAACTGGACAATTGGAATGCAAGACATGCCCAAGCATTGCTGGAAAAGCTGGAGTAACAAAGATTCTGGGAGCACGAAGCCCCAAAGAATGTAAGGAAAGGTGTCCAGCTGGAAAATATTTTGACGAGGGATCAGAGCTTTGCAGAAGTTGTGGCCACGGACAATACCAACCGGATGAAGGACAATTTGGATGCAAACTGTGCGGACTTGGCAAGACTACCAGACTTCAAGAAGCTACTTCAGAGTTGGAGTGCCGAGACGAATGCCCAAGTGGACAGCAGTTGAGTTCTGAAGGTATTTGTGTCCCATGTCCTCGAGGAAGTTTCCGAACCCAAGGAATGCATCCAGCTTGCGTCAGTTGTCCTCATGAAAGAACCACTCAGAGCACTGGAGCTTCTGCAGTTGAAGATTGTACATTGCCTATCTGCAGACCTGGTAAGAAAGAAACGACTTGCAAAGCTGTTTTATAGTATTCTGTTCAGTTAATTTATTGTTTGCTTACCGTTTCTTATTAATTTCAGGAAACTACCTCAACACAACGGCCAACAAGTGTTCTCAATGCGAGCGAGGAACTTACCAACCTCAGGCACAGCAAACAACTTGCGAACGCTGTCCAGCTGATACTTCCACAGCATCTGTTGGATCCGTAAGTTTAATTTACTCTATTAACGTTAGCGATTCCATTTCATCAGGATCCTCATGACTTACATTTACATCTTGCAGACCAAAGAAGAAGACTGCTCTAATCCATGCAATGTCAACGGAGCTCAATTGCTTTGCGATGTTAATGCCCTTTGCATCCTTGACGCTCTCTCTCACGATTACAGTTGTGAATGCAAACCTGGATTCAATGGAACTGGTCAAGTGTGCTTTGGTATGCACCGCAATAAAATTGTTTAATGATTTTGTTTTCTTAATATAAAATTAAGACTAAATTTTAATGTGGCTTTTACAGATTTGTGCAGCGGTTTCTGCCAAAATGAAGGTAAATGCAGCAAAGACAAGAAAGGTCAACCATTCTGTACTTGCTCCGGAAGCTTTGTTGGCAAGAACTGTCAAGAGAAGTCTGAATTCGCCTACATCGCAGGAGGA
Source organism: Isotomurus graminis (assembly GCA_034696565.1). Lineage (NCBI taxonomy): Eukaryota > Metazoa > Arthropoda > Collembola > Entomobryomorpha > Isotomidae > Isotomurus > Isotomurus graminis. The sequence goes on along the minus strand of JAQGAB010000223.1, from coordinate 11,785 downwards.
GTTGCTTCCGTAGTCTTTGTCATCATCCTTTTGTTCTTGCTCATCTGGATGATCTGTGTTCGGTGAGTTTGAACACTTTTTGAGTCAAAGTTTTATAAAATGCAGTATAGAGTCTTATTTTGTGTTATATATTCCCCTGTAGATCGACAAAGAGGCAGTCGCCAAAGAAGTTGATAGCAGCATCTACAATTCCCGATCCAACAGGTGGATCGCAAGTCAATTTCTACTACGGAGCTCCAAGCGCAGCTCCTTATGCAGAGAGCATAGCTCCATCTCATCACTCGACGTACGCCCATTACTACGACGATGAGGAGGATGGATGGGATATGCCCAACTTTTATAATGAAACTTATATGAAAGGTACGTGTCCCGAGACTGGCGTCTCATCAAAGCCTATAGAGTTTCTTAATAATCAAATCTTGTTTAATTCACGCAGAAGGGTTCAATAACGGCGGCCAGTTAAATAGTTTAGCAAGATCTAACGCGAGTATTTACGGGAACAAAGAAGACCTTTATGACAGACTGAGGCGACACGCCTACCAAGGAAAGAAAGGTGAGGAGGACTAACTCTCACGCACACAATTCTGTCTCTCTGACTTTCATTTTAAAGTTTCAAAATTTCTCAACAAGTGCTTGAAACCCCACACAAGACTTTTCAAACTGAATTTATTCTAAGCAACCACTTTTTACACGACATAATTATGCACTGTCAACTTTCACCAGTCACCTCGCATAAAAGACTCTTTTATTGCACTCTCCCCTTGACTTAAAAAAACTGATGACAAGCCATTCTAATATTTTGGAATTTTTGAAACTTTTTAATTGCAGAGAAGAATGGAAATGACACTACGAGCGATAGTGATGCTCAATAAATTAACCTAATCCGTCACTTGAATCCAAACGTGTAGTAGCGTAGACAAATCTACTAACTCCTATTATATAAGTTTTAACATGAAAAACAAATTTGTATACAAATGCATGTGTATTTGTGAAAGTCAAAAATAGTTTTTCGGAAAGTTGCAATGCAATGAGATGTTGTAGGTAGCTGGTACAGTAAGTTGCCCGTGTAATATTAACCCTCGAAAAGACTCAATCTTGTGTAATTATATTAATTAGTAAGATGACGAAGAAGAAGACCATCCTTGAAGTTTTGTTCTTCAGGTGTGTAATATAACACAAAAAAACACAAGGAGGAATTTTTAATCCAAACAAGCGTCGGCTTTTAATAATGACCACAGACGTTACATTGTATGACTACCTTTTTGTACTTTAGTTTATTATGTCAGTATGTTGGGGTTTTCTTTTATTTTATGTAAACTATGTAGCACATTAGTATTATTTATTTATTGTGTACTTTGTAAGAGTCTCGATTTTATTCTACCAATTTTGTGGAGAAATGGGTGATTCAATTATTCGTTGGATTCACACGTATCAGCAAAAGTTTTGTTCATTATATTGAGTATTTATTTAAACGTTTATTTGGGGAACTATTAACTGTTGGGTTACATCTTTAGATCTTTCATCAAGAATTATTCAAAATTAAGTAAAAGTGTTACCTATTAACCATTCACTTCATTGTTAATTTGTTTAATGAATATATGTCTCAGTATTTCACGCTAGTAAACTTCTAGAATATCAATACTAACTAAACACACACATACATGTACTATTCAGCACAAACACAATTCTTCGGGTTGCCATTGATTCTTCTAAGCTACTTAACTATTATTAAGTAGATTAAGTATTAAATAGTCCTGAGTGGAAACGAGATTATTTTGTGTGCATGACTTAATACTAGTGTATAACTGTACTTGAATACAGTGGAAGCGTTGCGAATGAAGGAGGAAAGAATCAAGTGAAAGTTTCCTTCATTGTCCATAGGGAGCTTGTTAATTTTAATCATTAGGAGTTTGTCCATTGTATTTTTATACACGCTTCTACAATCATGATTATTTAGTTATGTTTATGATGATGATAATTGTGATGTATGTGATGTTAACTATGAGTAGAAGTCTACGTAGTGTATGCGAAGGCGTATATACGATCCCTAGAGTAATTATAAAGAGTTAGATTAGTTAAGGTTTAAGTAACAAGATATATCCCGAAGATGAAAAGAAGATGAAATGCAAAGTTCTCCATATTGTGCCTATATACCTCTAGAGATTAATTTACTTCAGTGTGTTAAGATTGTTACATCGTGTTTTCATCAAGCAATGTAATACCAGGAATAAAATTAAAAGTTTTGTTACAAAAAGAGACGTATTTTTATTCGAAAGCAACATGCATCTGAAACTGAATTGATTGATTAGATATAGGAAATTAAAAATGATAAGTATGTACATTGCCTTAATCAAGATCATTAGCAAAGTGTATATTCATCTTCAAAGAGCTTCCAGTGGTATAAGCATATTTTGTTTAATATTTGCCCGTCTTACACAACTAGTAAGGCTAAACAACTGGTGACTGCATGGTGTGCCACTTGATTAGACCCAGCAGTGTATCGTTCGAAATTTTATAATCTCATTCAATGATTCAGTGCGGAGTACGGTCAGTGTCAGGGTTTATTGCATGTTCTAGGTACGAAAATATTTAAACAAAGTTCAAATCTTCTTCTAACACAAGGCATTTTTACACTAACAATTAACGTACATGTTTCTTGTATATTTAATCGTCAAACTGGAACCAATCCAAACATAAGGCATTATAAAAATTCATAAATACATTTCTAACACTTTTCCATGTTCTCGATCTCTTTATTCCTGTTTACAAAATCAGGAGTTGGTTTTTCGACGAATTTCCTATTTAAACATAAGACATTTGATAAATCATTGACAGCCCCTTTAGAGGATGGGAGAGGATGATAAATTATTACTTACAATGCCATGTGTGCGAAGGCAATAATTGATATTAAGATCAGTAGCATCAAACAAACGCAGATCATCAGATAGAACATACTACAAAAAATAAAGATTTAAAACTCCATGCCCAATAGTTACTTTTGAATCCATGACCTCTATTAATCATACTTACCAATCATACACTTCTTGTAAAGATTTCAATGTCCGTCTCTGGAAAACAGCTAATTGAAAGTAAAGGTAATTATCATCATAAATGCCATTACTGTCATTGTCCTTCTGGCCGAAACTAACTCGGGAAACAAGAATCTCTACATTGTCACTGAGATTATCTTTCGAGTCAGAAATATCGTTGATGTTGTTAGAGGACTGAGGTGACGAATCTTCTTTAATTTCTGCATTCTGATTGTCAGAAACAAGAGATTCGAAAATAAGCCTGCTTTGATCTTCAATTTCAGCCTGATTTGACGAAACTTCGTTATTTTCTGAATTCTGAAGTGCCGAGAAAAGATATTTGAAAATAAGCCTGTCTTGGTCTACAGTATCAGCCAAATTGTTTGACGATACTTTGTCAGTTTCTGCATTCTGAAGTGTAGAAAGAAGAGATTCAAATATAAGCCTGCCTTGGTCTTCGATATCATCAAAATTTGAAGAAGCTTTCTGAAGTTCTGCATTCTGAAATACAGGGACAACAGATTCAAAAAGAACCCTACATTGGTCTACGATATCAGCCTGATGTGAAGAAGCTTGCTTAGTCTCTATATTCTGAAGTACAGACACAAAATATTCACAAATAATCCTGCCTTGGTCTTCGATATCGGCATTATTTAAAGAAGCCTCCGTAGTATCTGAATTCTGAAGTACAGAAACAAGAGTTTCGCAAATAATCCTGCCGTTGTCCTCGATGTCAACTTGATGTGAAGAAGCTTCATTAGTTTCTGAATTTTGAAGTGCAAAAACAAGATATTTGAAAATTAGTCTGCATTGGTTGATATCAGCCAGACTGGAAGACGCTTCCTGAGTTTCTGCATTATAAAGTACAGAAACAAGAGATTCAAAAAGAAGCCTTCCTTGATCTTCGATATCAGCTTGATCTGAAGGAGATTCCTCGAGTTCTGAAATATATTGATAATAACACATATAACTAATAATATGTAAATACAACATTTAATATATACAATCAAAATTCAAATTAATAACTACCGAGGCTATCTAAGGGGGATTTGGCTTTGGAGATATTAACATGCTCGTCTGCAGTGTAATCGTACAGTTCATCAAATGAATTGTCCTCTTCGGTTTTTCCTATTTAATTTCATAAAACATTCAGTTAGTACATTCGTAGGTAGGAAAATCAAGTCAGCTATGCCAGCATCGTGGTGTGGTCTTTTCCTCTTTTCAGATACATTTAACAACTAATGATTTAACACAAAATTTACCTGAAGACATCGACTCCATTGAGCCATCATCAGCATCTTCATCGTCATCGACAGCTGGAAACACAATTTTACTCATGAAGCGATACGGGAATTCTGGAGGAAAAATTACTGTGGACTTCAGGAAGGAATATACGGAATCTTCGGTTATTAAGTCTTCATCGGCGTTGTCTACGACGGTTGTAATTTCATTACTCTGAGCATCCTTTTCCAGTTTCGTGTCCATGTCATCAATAGGACTGGAGACTTTTCCTGACCTTGAGCTGTAACTGTCAGATTCTTCATCTTGAGACTCCGTTAATGTAAAGTCATTAGCGTCAGTGATTTTGCTCTGAAAGAGTGCTGCTGCTGGCGATGGAAGATATGGTTTAAACTCCAAATCGCTTTCTGAAACTTCTTCCTGTGAGCTAGATGTTGAATCTGCACTGTATTTGACTTTGTATTCGCCATCTTTAGTCTTAACGGGCTTGCCCGTACTGTCTCTTATTGTTGTGAAAGTAGTAGATATTGGGTGATAAGTAAATTGACGTGGTATGTGTGGTGTCGAGGTTTCATTCAATGTCTTCAAGAAATCAGGGTATCTGTTCCACGTCGACAACACAGCCGATGATAAGTAGAGGATTGCAATTGTCAAACAGCACAAGGCTAATGACAACAGATTTCTTACAGAAACCATTTTGTCTATTTGTGGATTAGTCTCAACTTGACACACAATTCAAATGACAACTGAAATTTACTAAGTCAAGAAAAATTCAAAGATAACTTATATGGGAGAGGTGGTTGTGGTTCGAAGACAGTTTGTAAACTGAACAAATAAAGTTGTTAAGTTGGACGTGAATTTATTTAGTAGCCAAGCCAAACCACGAGAAAATAAAATTTAACGACTGGATGTACTTTGGGAAACTAATAAGGCTTCTTAGTATCGTTAGGTCTACTTTTCATTAAGAATAAGACAACCCTTTCTGGATCAGCTATGAACAAAATAGCTTTGCAGGGTTGTATTTCAGTAATTCCTTAAGCCATTATTTTTTCTTTAGAACGGAAAGGTAGAAAAGGTCATAGAAAGCAAATACAATGAAGAGGAGTCCATGTGACGAAGTATTTTTGGCTGTTGTTGAGGCGTGAGGTGATCGCTGGAGGTGTCAATTTACAAGCCATTTCTGAAATGAATGAATTTTAAGTCGTAGTCATATGACTCAGCCCTGTCGACACTGAAGTTAATGTGCATAAATAATTACAATTTGTGAAGATACTACGATTCATGTTCAATTTTTGAACGGTAGAATTTTAGTTAAAATGTGAAATAAACAAAATTAAGGTTATTTTGAGAAGGGAAATCCCTCAACTGACACTTTTTGTCAAAAATCATATCAATATTTTTAGGTTTTATTGTAAAGCAGCCGAAAACATTATATTCCATCGTTGGGTTCATAAACCCAACTTACAGCTTACAATGGGAACCATTCATTGTTGTCCATTTGGCGACAGCAGCTTAACTTTTTTATTCCAAAAGAAACGGAGACACTTTTCAAATGTTTTGTAGACAGAGACATTACTTTTAGCCCAGTCAGTCAATTTTAATTTTTAGGTACACACAAACTCCTTCCTTCAATCCTTCCCTGAGAAGCTCTAGAGTACTTAATACATCCCCTTAAATATTTCTAGATAACTCTAGGACAGAAATTCTTTATAAGTAGTTTACGGTTGGTCAGGTGCGGACACATCTATGAAATTACAGGCGCATGGATGCATGCTAAATTATTATAACGGTCAATATATGAATGACACGAGATGAGATTCTCAAGTCTTTTAAATCATTTGTACATTAAATAAAAGCACAAATTCAAGTGGATCACCTGGAGTAATAAATCCCAAAAACACTCAACAGGGAATTTCCACCAAATGAGAAAAGTAAACTTAAGGAAAGAACACTTGTGGTCCAGAGTAATGTTTTGGACGCATTGAACGTAGGCGGATTCCCATTGCATCCATTTCCATTGCAGGTGTATACGCAAGATCGATATTCTCGTTGATCCCCAGGTCGTTTAATGTATTCACAATAGTTTCCCATGTCCCTAGATGAACAGAAGCGTCGGGTTCCAAGACTCCCTAAATGTTAAACAAAGGTGAGTTAATGCATACAGATACAGATTTAAATCTAAATAGCCTTAAAGAAAAGAAAAAAAGCGAGATGCAACAGTGTCACAATCAATATTGTCAACATATAGAAGAAAAGCATTTGCCAACAATATCAATATTGCTCAATATATACTAGCTGATGACAAGAACCTCCAAACATCCCCGTTGCCTTAATACAATATTGAGCATCAAAAACATCCTGGCATGACTGGAGGGGAGCCGTGAGGGAAGCATCGGAGCATCCCCATTCTTCATTCTTTGTTTCATCACAGATATAGCAAAAGACTTCAGGGGATGAGTGTCCAATCCCTTTTTGATAAGAATCCCAAGCAGCAGAAAGTGGAACAAGACAGAAAGATTTCATAAACTCAATTTAGAAACTCCTATGAGGCTCAAGCCTTATTACTCACGAATGCAATGAGATTATGAGTAGATTTAGTAGAAAGTAATATATTTTGTGGAAAATGAATATTCATACAGGATCCTTCATGAGAAAATTAAAATATACTAAATCCTCTTCCAGTCTCAACCACCACCGAACCGAGCCCAATCATTCACTCAAGGAACTAAGCATAGCCTGGGATATATAGTATTTCGAAGCGTTTACCTACACGCAGAACATTTTGTGAGCTCGAATAAAAAAAAGCCCCCATGCTCTGGTTGATTGGATTATTTGCTGAAGAAAGTACAGAATCGCTAGGAATGAAAGAAAGATGAGGACTCTATTTTGGACACATCAAATGCTGCTCCGGTATATCCGACAGGCTGTCAAATGAAACATGCATTTTCCCTCAGAGAGAGAGAGAGAGAGAGACTGAGAGCTGCAAGGCTCCGGCTCAAGCCAACCTTTGTATGCAAATAAAGGATTTTCTGAAAGGAATGAACCTGTGTATGATTTGTAATCTAATAAAGAATGACTTTGATTGGCAGAACTTCATGTGAAATGATGTACTTTCCCATTACCCGTATTTCCTGAGAATTCCGGCGGTACAGTGTCTGCTGTGTGGACAGTTCTTACAAAACATGAAACATACGTCGCGTTGTGTTTTGGGTTTAGGATTCTGAGACCAACCAGGTAATAAAGAGAGCTAGTCATATTAGTAAAAGTGAAAGCTTTGATCTTTGATGAAAATAGAGAAAAATTGCATTTTTGCTTTACGTTAGAATACAGTAGAAGCTCGCATTAATGCTTAAGAAGCCTCCGATACTACATTCCTACTTATTCTGTGTTGTGAAATAATACCTCCCGTAACACCAGTGGTTTTCACGCAGTGCTGAGCCTCATGTAAATCTCCACATGGGACTAGGGGAACAACGATTCCCGAATAGTCATCGTCAGACATAACATCAGGGCAGTAGTTGTCATCCAAACTTGAACAGTTGAAACATGAGATCGCGTCACAAACTAGGATGGTAAAATAATAAAAATAACATAAAAAACATAAACTGGTCCAAAGATATCGATGTAGATGTCATGTCGTAACTTGAAATGTATTTCAGAAAACAACACGTCTACGTGGCAAATGCCATTGCATGCCAAATTATTGTAAAAAAACTCTAATTCGGTGAGTCACGTATTGTAATACAATTTATGTCAGCAGTTATTGTAAAGTTCTCCAGTGGTCTAAAACCAAACATGTCATTTTCTCGTGTTTCACGTCTGAGCTACTTGTGTGCATATATACATCGAAAACAACATTTATTGCGTGGTTGACTCATGAGCTCTTTCTTCAACCCAACTTTTTCCAAACAATTAATTCAGCTCTTCATACTTTATACAATACTCATTACTCACTGTATTTTGGCAAATCACTTTATTATTTATATCGATGTTTATAGCATCACTTACTCGAAGGAAATGATAATTAATTGTGCTCCTAATGGAGTGATTGCTTTCTCAACTTACTCGACGCTTTTCTTCCATCTCAAACTTTTTATATGCTGTGACAATAACAAAACTTCTAAATCCAAGTCTGGAATAAAGTTTTCAAAGCTGTCCATCTCAATTTCCTCAATCCTAACTACCTACTGCACTTAAAAGACTTCTTTGTGTTTCTTGAAACAACCAAGGGTGTTTTCTCTGGGGCTGTCTGGGTGTATTAAAAGCAAAAAAAACTTGGAAAGAGTATACAAGAACTTCCAACAAAAGTCACACAAATAAAAGTCCCTCAAATGACTTAAGCATCATCATCCTTCATTTTGCGAGTGGAAAGTCTTTATTATTTCACTTCATGAACAAATACTGAAGAAGAGTCGAATTGCTTTCTTGAGATCCAAAGAAGAATTCTCACTCGATCTAATCAATTGGTAATCTCTATGTTTGTCTCTCATCTTTTTGTCGCACATGATGCGTTCTTTTATGTATGAAACGATGATGTGCGTCATTCCCTATCAATCAGTGTAGCTTCTATTCTCTTCGCAGATTATAAAAGGAATCATCTAAAATCCAGGAGAACTTAATACCGAGAGTTGTTTGTGAAGGAAAGGATTTAAGTAGGCCAATATTACCTCCACCTCCTCCCATTATCCTTTGTGTGCTGTGTCAGCAAAAACTCAAATTCTAAAAAATTTACTTTCTCTGAGAACCCTTCATACAGCCCACTTTGTCCTAATGCTATCACAATAATAGAGTGGAGAATGAATGAGAAAGTGTAGCAAGTGGTGCTCTCGACCTTGATATCATATATGAACAATATGAAGTCTAATGGATCGAACAAGTTCAGGATTTTATACGGAGGAAAGGATTAACGACAAATGGCAATCCATATAGGTAGGTGCTCCAAACTTTCACAGGCATAATTGTAATTGACTTAATGATCCGTAGCAAACGGGGATATTATTAGTTCCACTATTATCGCACCAAGCACGGCAATTTTTCCCACTTCGTAGAAACTGAATCGTCATTTAAAACTAATTGAACACATTCTGGTATTACGAGTTACATTTATGCATTCCTATGTTGGAATATGGAATGTCGATACTATGAAGCATTAACATTTTCTAGTAAGCCAAGGATATTAAAATACCTATATTATTATTTTACATTCCTGAAATCCAAATGTTGGGAAAGGCAATAACTATTACAGTGTCATTAAATAAGTCCATCTTATTCCTGGTTTCAATGAATTTTCCTTTTACACGAATATTTTGAGTACGAAGGCTTTCACAAACATTAGAAAATGGTCTTTTGAGCTACTTCTCTCACCTGACTGCTACCTTTTTGTGTTAAAGGAATTCCATCAAATCCTTTCTTATTCCTTGAATAGAGATTTATGAAGCTTGAAAAAGAGCTCACCTGGCAAATGGAACTATTGGCCTTGTCTTTATTTCCCATTTCAATCGATTACTGAACCAAGCCGTATACACACACAGACACTTACGTGTATTTCATTTCCCACCATAAAACGTAAGAACTATTCGATGGAATGTTCATGGGATTTATGTATTTTTACCTGATATTCCAAGGAGCATGAAGATGAGTATTGTCCACGTGGCCCCCATGGGCGTCTTCGCCCCCTTTTTACTAAACTGTGGTGAGATTCCATTCGAAAGTTCGTAAAACATCTTGCAGATTGAGAGAATTCCAGGAATTTAACTGGAAGTGGAGCAGAGAGTCGTTGTCCGTGTCACAAAAGCTTGGAGCTTAAAATCAATTTGTATCTTCACATGAATTCATGTGATTTTGATGCCCACGTCCCAGTTGAATGGCTTTGATGATAAAGTATTTTGATTGGATGACAAACTTGGACTTGGTTTGATCTTTAATTATATTTGACCTTTTCTTGGTGTCATCTTTGATGGAAATGTGCTCTGCAAATCACAAACACAAATAATTTCACATACTCACGCAGATAATATAGAGCATGTCGGTAATATGGAAAGTTAAACTATTGGTGCAATGCCGTGATCTCTAATGCGTGCTAAATATAACCTCTCAATTAGAGTAAAATAGGTCAAATGGGGATTACTTTTTATTTCTCTCAAACTGGAATTTGGTAGCAGTTTTTATTAAAATAAAACACTCAAGAGAATATCCACAAAAGGAGAGTTGTGTGTGCTTTCTTCGTCCTTTCTTTCTCTCTTCTGATGCGAAGCTTAGCTTCGTCTGCTCAATTTATTTCTACTACCAATTTAACCGACTCAGGAAGAAAGTCCCGAAAATCCTCCACTTCCAAGCTTTGCACCACACTTGTGAGACGGGAGAAAGAACGGTGATGCGAAGGAAAAATACACCACCACAAAAGGACGGTAGAAATGAGATGAGATTTTTCTCCAGAGAGGAGTAGATACAAAGGAACCATAAACGAAGTCTTTCATGGATTGCAAATAAGATACAATTTCCTTCTATTCCCTCTATAAAGTATTGGCGAAGTAAATTTGAAGATTCGACAAAAAGCAACTTTGTGTCAGTAGATTTAAAAGATGATAAAATGAGTATTGAAGCTCCGTCATATGTTCTTACCTAAACTGTGACAGACAAGAATAATGATCAACAAGAGTGTTTTGTCCCGAATCGGGGAGTATGTGTGGTTGAGTCTCCGGGAGGAATTAGTAGGAATACAATTCGATTTGAATTGGTCGGTTAGACCATTCAAAGATATATATTGAATTAGGTAGGGAGTTGAGTCATAGACAGGTAGGTAGGGACACACCTGCCCTATACATACTTCCATTCGTGCATTCATAAGGGGATACGAGGATTCATTTTTTACGCAAGCAGTTGTTCTGTTAATCCGTGTAAGAGGCACCTGTTCCCCTAAAACATTCCACCTGGTTTAACCACACATCCCTGAAATGCATTGCTGAAGCTTGGTAGTATGAAACTATGAATTACACGGTACAATGTTCGGAGTCCAACTACTAGAAGTAAGCGTAGGTTTCATCTATACAGATTTATTTACACATGAATCTCGGTTTTAAAGTTGTTTTGTTTTGCAAATGTAATTAGGAATTATACTGTGAGAGATCGAGACTCCTCACAGTCAAATGGCAAATTAAAATTAATTAACGCCTAGCAGATGTTATTTCTAGTCACTAGTACTAACTAGGTCGTGTTGTTTTCTGAAAATCCCATTCAATAACCTAATTCATTTTCATGTAATTTGATTTCATACTACGTCACATGTTTATCATGTGGAACACTAAACTAGATTTATTCGCAGGTAACTTTTAACCATTGTTGCTTTGAAAATCAATGATTGGAAGGTCGTCGATTGGATTGGAGCCATCAACATTATTTTACTGATGACACTGCTGCATAGTAGTATGATGTGTACTACTAACAATGGAATTACTGGACTGAGGTTCCTGGGATTGGAGATCTGTTGTTATATATGTGCATATGGGCAGCCAACTTAA
>JAQGAB010000222.1:0-35029 GCA_034696565.1 Isotomurus graminis | reverse complement strand
AGTAACACAACTCACTTCGGTAGCGCTGTAATCTACGAATGCTCAACTGCATTCAAATTGGTAGGCACATCAAGACGTTTATGTCTGGAAAATGGAACTTGGTCTGGATATGATCCTCATTGCAGAGGTACGTCATCATCATCTTATAGCTGTCTTTCTTAATACTAATAATGGACCTACGATTACCTACAATGTTTCAAGCCTCTAAACGATAAATATGTCTTTTTACGTCCACAGAAATCACATGCGAAGCTGCAGATGTTACAAACGCAACTATAGACTACACATCCTTCCAAGTTGGAGGTTTGGCCAAGTATTCTTGTGGGAAGGGAATGTACCTTGTTGGTGAAGCTACCAGACAATGTACAGATCGAGGCGAATGGTCAGGACAATCTCCTATTTGCCAATGTAAGAATTTAAAACTTTCAACCTAATGGAAACTTATGAATCAAAATCTCTTAATCTACCCGAATATTTTTAGTTGTCCAATGTCCACCTCCACCAGTATCGGAGCATGCTCGCCAATTTCTTGTTAACGTGTCTTCCGTCTACTCATCCATGGTGGAATATCATTGCATCCCAGGATATTCCATCTCCCCCGGACAACCTTCAGTACTAACGTGCACCGAATTCGGGAAATGGAATCCCCCTACACCGCCAACATGTCTGAGTAAAGAAGAGTTCACAGCAGTGTCAGAACAGAATAAAGAAAGTGCAAACGACTCATCTTCGGGATCAGCAGTGGGTGTGATTCTCGGTTTAGCCATAGGATTCCTAATAGTGACAGCAGTGCTAGTGTTTTTACTATGGAGGATTCGAAAACTCCGTTCAGAAAAGAGTAAAACCGACTCTGGACGTCCTGAAACTACAAAGGGTGAACCTATGGTGGTTTTCCCATCTCCAGTGTCTTCCAGTGGGGGAATAAGTTCAGTGCATCAACAGCAACAGCAACATTACTACGATAACCCTACAGTGGACCCGATTTATGAAAACTTGGATGACTACGGTGTTACAAGTTCCTCCTCAGACATGGTCACAATTAACGGAGTCGCCGTAAGTTAAAGTGAAGAAACTTAAAACTTCTCAGAGTGTGAAATAGTGTGAATGAATGCATCTCAAGACTCAAAAGTGTGGTGAGAAGTGAGAATGACTGAATTAAGACTGCGTGGATGGTTGGGAGCGTGTTGAGAGTGCTTCCGACTGCGTCTCCTTAGGACGCTTAAAAGTCTTAACTATAGGTTTTCTTGCCATGAGATGAAAAAGTAACCTTTCGATTATTATTCCCCATTTTTACGTTTTGTTTTTGCACTGCTTATTCAATAAAACAGTTGATGATGATGATGGTACTTTAACGACTTGTTAGTTTAGATTTTTTTTCTCCACGAAGACTTGAAACTTCTTCTAAAGAACCTTTACACACGTATATGCTTATTATCCTTGTTAACATCTTGTAATCTTTAGTGCGATCAAACGAAAGGTGTATAAATCATGAAATTCAGATTACTCCTTCTCGAATCTTGGCATATTTAGATAAAGTATTAGTTCCAAGGGAGTTTATTCGCATATGGAAGTGCAATAAGTATATCACAGAATCTTAATAATGTGTTCACAATTGGTCCGATGTCTGATTCTTACCTTGAACCTTCGCTCTTGCAAAGTACTTCAGCACACTCCTCATTGCCAAGGAATGAAAGGTTACATCCCATCCATTGTTCAATTGGAGTTGACCTAAGGTGGATTTGCTCTCATGTTCTCTGATGTTCTATTCATTGAAGTTCTTACTTTTGTTCTTTACCACAATCTAAAATTGTTACTTCATAATCACCACCACTCTGCTGCCAATTTAAAGGATAGGAAATCAGGAAGGAAAATTATTACCAGCCTCCTCAGAGCTCCTCCGCACAATCTCAAGTTCGCTATTGTGGTTACAGAATGAAAAATGTGTAATGAGGTTTATTACAAGGTAAATACTCGACATCCTACGAGACTCAATTTTTCTAATTCACCCACACCGCATTATCTCCGTATTTATTATGCATTATAGCGTGTTACACATTTTGATTGGATTTACTATTAGGAAATAATGTTTATGTTCCAAATAAGAGTGCAATTATTGCATCGTGACCTGTATTGCTTCATACTCCGCATAATACGCGAATCTCTGCAAACAAAGCTCTCAGTTGCCATACTAGGGCATTAATAAGAAGCCCTCTCTTCTGTGTCTCTTGCAATTACCCAAGAGACTCGTTAAACTACTTGAAATGAAAGGGACTCGATTGCACATTTCAAAGACACCAAGAGATTTGTTAGTGACCCAATGATGGCTTTGAGCAAAGTACTATAATAAAACTCTGCCACGACCAGGTCAATCATTTCAGCCTTCAATCTGTTGCTCAAGCTCGACATTTGGTTGATGAAGGATGCAACAGCATGTTTTTATTTTTAAGAAACTTGTGTGTGGGAAAACACCAGGCGTAAGAGTAGAAGCAAGGATCACCATTGCCGGTGTAGGGCAAAACTCCGGCTTTACTTCCAGCACGATGCATCATCCTTTGATTTATCCCAAGCCCAAGTAGAATAATCGTAAATGTACAATGGTAGTAAAGTAGTAAATGAGCGTGGCAACAAAACCCTCCAAAGAGCCAAAAGGAAGACAGATGGATATGGTAGATTAGAGATAGGGAGAGAAAGGAAACGAGAGATTTACAACAACAGGTAAATGTACAGATTTACCTGAACGTGAGAAGACGAACCTTGATGAGAAAAAAGGTACACGTAACAATACATCCATGCAACAGGGGAGGGTTCGCTTATTGCTTCTCTCCAACTCTAATCCAACCTTATCCTGTCCACCAAGACAGCCTAAGAAACCAAAAAGATTTTTTTCTCTTACAAAGCAAAGTTACAAAAGTCTTCTTCCATCTTTGAGTTGACCATTTGCTTAAGTGTGTCTGCACGCATACATGTACAACAGTGAGCAACCCTTTTTACTTCCTAGCCTTCAGTAAGAGTAAGATATACATAATGCGAGTATGAAGCAGTCAAACCAGCTTAAAATGACTGAAGAAGAAGAATATTTAATAGCTATTCCATCCAAACTAAGGTTCACTCAAACCAACCTGAATCACCTGAGACACCACGAACCATCAACCATTGCATATTAGGAGGACGACCACACCACAGACATCATGGTGCACTTTGTATTATTGTGTTTTATATTACTCTGGCGATATGCATCATCTTGCACAGGGGAGATAATAATGTGTATGAGACTTGAACACTTTTCTTTCCCTTTTTACCTGTAACATACACAGCAACTCTTGCAGCTCAGTGTGAGTAATATTCAATGTATTAAAAGTCAAACATCCCCTTTAAAAAAGAAGAACCCTCTTTGAAAGCAAAAAAATTATTACCACCTGCCATAATCACGACCACTACTACATTTACTACACACAGGCAGAGAGCCAAATCAACCCTGCAACAGCGACTGATGATAAGTATATGAGTGTATATGCAATGGACCCAATATCTTATTTCTACGAAGGGACAAGTTAGCTGACACAAGATGATGCATAGAATTGCACCCTCTCTCTCTCTTACCTGAGGAGAGAGATATACCTTCCTATGACTTAAAGAATAATGGGGTACTTTTTTCCTCCGTCCACCCCTACACATACAAACAAGTTGTAGAAAAAGTTAATGTAGGATGTGTTAAAATCCGGGGATGACGATGGGAAAACTAGCTTGAGGGAAGGGTAGCGGCACAGGAAGATCTCTTAAGATGCATCCTACATCGCTACATCCTCCAATGTATGCTTCATCCATTTTATACTTTACTTACCTGGTGCCTGTAGCATTTACTATTTAACCATAAGAAATCACAGCCACCACCTCGATCCTCGTAGTAAAGATAGTATTTTTGTTTTTTCAACTAATTCCCTGTGTCCATCGCGTCAATACAATCACTTTGTGGATTGCTGTTCAAGAAAAAGCATCTTTTACAAGTATCATAACTTCTGAGTTCAAACATTAAACAAGATTAATATCGTGTGGGATTCCAATTAGTAACCCTTCCTTGAGTTTTAGATGTACTTTTACAAGACAACGGGATATGTGCACAGACATTCACTTTTCTGTCATTGAGATCAGGGCTGCTATATTGTATTGTTGCGAAGAATAAGTGAATGTGTGTGAGTTTGTGGTTGACTCAAGTGGTGAAACAGTTTGACATTTAAGTGATTGTACCTCTAGGATTGTGGAAGTTAAGGACGAGTTAAACTAAAATATATTCAAAAAGTGTTTCAAAGTTGGTTATGATGGAAAGCCCACTTGTGGAACTCACTCGGGTGCTCTACCATTTGGATTACTTCAGGAGAAACTTCAGACAACTTTCATGGCATCACTGCAACAATAATGTTTCGAGTGTTCCATGTGTAGTGTGTAACTTTAAGGTATGTTTCCAGAATATATTTTGAATCAGAACCTTTCCAAAGTTTCATTAATTGCATTAGCGTGGAGAATTAACCTTGTGTGTTTTGTTTTCAGAATTTATTCACAGACTTGAGTCTCCTAATGAGGGAATCGGTCTTAGATCCTCCTCACATCCATCGCATGATCGAGTCTAAAATCGAGGACATTAACTGGAGAGGCATTGGGAGACATAAAACGCTCTCAGGAAATTCCCATGCGAATGCTGTCATTTATGTGAGTTGAATGAGACATTAATAGCCCGTACGATGTGGTGAATATTCAAGGATGAATTGTCACTCACGATTTCTGATATTTAAATTCTTTAGGAGTCCGTTGTTCGACAACTAGAAGACGGAACTCAGAAGAATAAAAGTCCTCCTGGAAGTCCCCTGGGGCAGAATGTAAATCAAGGGCTGGAGCTCCATACAGAATTCAATGTCACCAAAATATGTCTTCATTGTCGTACTACCAGCTATGTCGAAGCGATCTCTCAGGTAAACACCTTAATTATGATTCTAAGCATGAACCTAACTGGAACACGGAGTAAGGACTCATCAATTTACATTCTACTTGCAGTACGTGATGCAGATTGACTCGTCAACTCTACTCAGCAATGACTGGCCAAGCTTTGAGTTTGCCATTAAAACTGCTCTCGACTCGGAAGAGTTTTGCATTCAGGTGAGCTTCATAGCAATCACCGATTCAAAAATAATCTCATGAATGAACTTAGGGACTTAATGACTTACATAACTCTTTATTTAATCGTAGCCAAACTGCCATGGACAAACAAAAGTCTTTCGGGTTCTCAACGCGTTACCAGCAATTCTCCCCATCAGCTTTACGGATCCCACTCCAGGCTCTCTCATTACATTGCTACCCACAAAGCTACGTCCTCACCTCATTTTCGAGACGTCGAAAACAGTGACAGATCTCTTCTTAAAAGCTGTCATACTTTACTCACCCCAGTGGGGGTATGCTACACTCTTCCACCACTCCAGATTGGATTTGTGGATATTTATCGACTCTCGAAGAGTTTTAAGTCTTCATCGGACTTGGATTGAGTCCAGATTCCATCCAATCACATACGGATTTACAGTCCACTTCTGCTTCTATTGCAAAGAAGAGCAAATCCCAGATCCTCAAGTTGTGGATCCACCGATTCTTCCTATGAAACAAATGTCTCCTAGAACACGCTATTCTGCTACAACTCCCACGTTAGATTACAAACCTCCATGTGACATGGATTCCAGAATTTATGAGAACTGGCCTCTTGACACAGACTCAGGTCAAGGCTCCGAATTCAGCTCAAACTGTTCCAGTAGTGCTTCAGGAAAATCGAACTCAAGATCATCTTCATTCTACATCAAAGAAAGCAGCAGTTGCTATTCTAGCTATAGAGGCTTTGCTCAAGAGCAATCTAGTTCCCCAATCGGTGCTGATCTACACTGTCCTCCACCCAATAATAATAAGTTTGCAACGGTGCGACGAAAGATGAAATACCAACGAAGGGGGAACAAGCAAGGACCTGGACCATCCAGTCTCAGTTTATCAGTCCCTGATCTTTCCAACTTGTCATCAGCAGCCTCAGCAATCCGAAGACAGCCATCAAATGAATTCGAAACCAGCAGTAGGCAAAGTATCGATTCCAGCAATAGAAAAGTCAGTTTCAATTGCGAGGTCACGCTAGTTAATGACTTTGACGATGAATACATCCCACATCCAATCTTTCAATCCGTCTTACAAAGGCTACAGCAAAATTGTAAAATTGATGACTCATGAACCTAATGAATCATAACAGTGTGTGCCTTCATTATGTACGAAAAAGTGAATCTCACAACACCCCACATCTCCTTTTAAAGTTCTCTATCATCTCATGCAGATTAATGTGTAATTATATGTACAGGTACAACATGAAATGCCAAATATGTAAAATGATGATTAAGGGTTAAGTATTTATAGATGACATGATCCTTGTGAATATGAGTGTATAATAATTTGTAAGACATTTTTAATCCGATCCTTTGTTCCTTAAGCATTTTTTAAACTGGTGTGCTTCCACCTTTCAATCTCATACAAGACAAATTACTTAATAATATTATATGGGCAGCTATAAGCTAGGTATATATATTTTATATGAATCGATGTGTAAAATGACATAAGCAGAAATACAAATTATATTCTTGATTTAAAACCATTTGGCATATTAAGCGCAACTGTCACACGTCACACTTAAATACGCTTTACAAGCCAGCCATTCATAAGAAAATCTTTTGACTTGGAGTGTCCGAAAGCGGTCAAAGTAACTTGTAATTCAATACCGTATCAAATTCATAAATAATTTGTGAAGCGATCCGTGAAAACGAAGCTAATAACACATTTGAATTCCCTGTGACTGACCCTGTTTCCTTCATCACACAGTTCTACATTACAGTTTAATGCAAATACACAAATAAGCAAACTTGTAGCGACTCGATTTAACACAAACATTTCACGGTATTTGACTGAGTTACATAAATAAGGCCATTTTATTATGAAGCAACATTTATTCCGCTACAAGCTTGACACAATCACTTCCTCTATTTTTCTATTGTACCTATTACTTATGCGATGTTCAACGAAGCCTATTTTTTCTGTCATACGTACTATGTACCCTCATCACACAGACAGGAATAAAAATCATGATTTAAACCTGTTACCATAAGTAATACCTTCATGCCTGCAGTTGCAAGTGTTGCAAGTGTTGCAACCCGTATAAGGTAAAGGAACTTCTAAGACACACTCAGGGCAACATTATCAACTCTCCAGTCTTCCAGTCATCCCATCGAAAGTAGCAACCCATTGAAATGAAGCATTCTATGAATCTCCTAGTGCAAAAAACCTCCAGGGCAGCGTACGAAAGATGTATGATGTTGGAAGTTTAATACAAGCAGAGAGAGAGTCCAGAGAAGAAGACCTTCAAGTAATCTTTCAGAGCTAAAATGTACATCGAGATACAAAATATTGTGTGTCTCTCTAAAGCCATCACCATCACCTGAACAAGTCACTCAATCTCTTGTACAGAGACTTGTGAGCAATGTAGATGTGTTTCTTGGTACTGCCTATTATACATCCTCCAAAGGGTAAGCAGTAAGCAATAGGGAACTTTATGCAACCAATGTAACCTAAACTACCTGCCTGCCTTCTCCTTACATGAAATCTTCGAGCCATCTTCTTCATGCGAAATGAATTAAGCTCTCCGCTTCTCCATTAGAATAAAAGAGTACACACCACTTATTTAGCGTATAACTTGTCCACTCATGAATATACAACTCGATACGTATTAATGTCCCTATGTCTCTCTCTATATTCCGTAGATCCACTTACTAGCTCAGTGTATCCATATATGAGGTAGCTGTGTATTCCGTACTCAATAATAACAGCATCATCTAGCACATTGACAATTCATTCAGAGATTACTGTAAAGTACGTATCAGCTTCTACAGAAAAGAACCCATATTATTATGTTCCACGGCTAAAAAGTATCTCCTTATCAAGGCGGTCCAGTGGTAAGAATATAACCTTGCGTCACGAGAAAAGGAGACCTTTGCCTTTAAGTAAATGATCATTGATTGTTTGCTATATTTTAATTTGAAGAGACATCTCCGAGGACAGAAAGAAGAAGAGAGAGTCTTTAAAAGAGAAGTGAGGATAGTGTGTGTGTAATATGAGAGCTGGTGGTGGTGGTGGTGGATTTGGTGTTGGTGGTGCGAGTTTCATCCTATCCACAATGAACTACAAGTAGAAACATTTATTAGGTGAGTCATCTCCGAGTTGCTTAACTGACTTTTGGACAACAAGAACTTCACAACACTGCTTAAGTGTGAGAAGGAGTGTTCTCCAGTTTAACTGTTGTGTGTGTTAATCTCTAACTAAAGACATGGTGATAAGGTTTCTTTAGATTAAGTTTATATATATGGAGTTTGGAGCTTCCAGTTAGATTTATTTTTATTTTTCAAGTGTATTAAGAGGTTAGTTTCTGAAAGATTAAGTTTATAAATAACATTATAATCTAGGAAGATCCTATTTGGTTGTGGTTTGCAGATATTGGTTGACGTTGTGAAGAGTCCTGTTGAAAGATAAAATGGCAAGGATTACCGATGGAAGTGCCGCGAGTAATGAAGACAATGAGAATCAGCCACTTCTGGCTGCCTCGGCCACGGCAAACTCGGGTGGGTGGTACTTAATTTTTATGAGATTAAGTGAGCTGTAGAATTGAAGTAAATTACTTAGTAAATGTATGTGTATAGTTCCGTTTGATTCGGCGAGGGATGGAAGTTACTACGTGGACAGTGCGTCGATGGTGTTGACGTCCGCAGGTGCGGATAGGTCATCGCTGGAGTATGCGACGGTGCCATCAGGGTCTGTGGTGACTTGCAGGGTGTGTCAAACTACTATTGATATTAGTGACAAGAGAGAACAACATGTGGTGAAGTGTACAAGTTGCTCAGAGGCAACTCCCATTCGACCTCCTCCCCCGGGGAAAAAGTATGTTCGGTGTCCGTGTCATTGCTTACTGATCTGTAGAGCCAGTTCCCAGCGAATTGCTTGTCCTCGCCCAAACTGTAAGAATTTACTTTGAATGAGAAAGGATAGTTTAAGAGATTAAATGTTCAAGTGTTTTAACTGGAAAGGGTGTGTTTATTACAGGTAAGCGGATAATCAACTTGGCTCCAAGTCCGGCATTGCCTGCAGTACCTTTAGGAATGGCCAGAGTCACTTGTGCTCACTGCGCGGATTCTTTTTTGTTTAACACATTGAACAATTCTTTGGCAAGATGCCCACACTGTCGAAAATTGTACGTAATTGACGAATTACGAGTTATTAAGGGATTGGAACTAATTGTTTCGTGGTACTTGTAGATCCTCCGTGGGCCCTGACTTTGCCAGATCGAGAGGAATACTATTCCTAGTCTTAGCGTTCTTATTTCTACTAATAGGAGTGGGCGTGACAGTCGGAACCTACTCAGTTGCTGCGAAGAAAGGAGGCCTCTTTGTCGCCTACGTTGGGGCCTTCCTAGTCGCCCTCATCTTCCTCGCTCGTTCCATTTACTATTGTTCCATGAAGATATCCACCATTGAGGGCAGCGTTTAATCTTCCATGAGGTGGGAAGTTATACACGCGCATGGTTTAAAACACGAGGCGCAATCTTTACTCTGGCGAAATATGACTGACCCAACCTTTCCGTTTATATATATACTACTTACATGTGTAATTCTTGATAGTAAGTAATCTTGTACGTTGAACTGCGATCAGTTTGTGATTGATTCTTAATATTTATTCGGTGATTACCTCACCTTCAGTACCTTCGTAGATTTTTGATGTGTACTTTGTAACTCTAAGGAAAGGACTGTCAGAACTCTCGAAATACAAAGGACTACTATATCCGGTAGCCCGTTCAGACCTTTAAACTAAAGTCAACTTTCAGAAGTACAACTGTCAAAGATGTACAAGATGTTATATTTTACACATTGTGAGTTTGGTGAATGACTATGACTCTTTAATTGATCACACACGCAGATATGTTTGATTTGGAGTCATTCTTATTTCTGGAATATCTTGAGTACCCAAGTACATAAGTATACAAAATTACGAAGGTCATGAAGGTGATAAATGACACGAGTCTGGTATATTGCACTTGAGCTTAAAATGCGGCAGTTAAGCAGGACGTACCCACGTCATTTACTTTTCAAATCAAATTATTGTTGTTTTGTTAATTTATGTGCGAGTTCAGTAGGCTAATATTTTACACGAGGAATAGAAGACCATCTCACAAGTCATGAAACTGGGAGTGTGTGGTTTGTATGGAACTGCTGAAGAAATCTCAAAGTGAGTTGTCAACGTGGTCCATACGACAAGAAGTTTTTCCAAGAATTCGCTTGAGAAAGAGACTTAAGAAGAACTAATAAGGATTAATTTCCCCGTGTGAATTTGGTTATTTCAAGGAATTACAGCATAAATGTTCCTTCCGGGCTTAATTTTGATGAAACCTTGTGTTTGTATATCTCCTTTGTTAAGAGAGTAATGTACAAGGCACACCATCGCGTGTTAGTATCCGCTGGCCATATTACAGCGGCAGCAGCAGCATTATCCTTAATTAGTTAATGAAACAATATATATTATACACACGATGTTAGACAGATATATGAAATAAAGTTATCCTGGAGTAAGTAGCTTCAAGATCAGAGAAGATATTGCAATAAAGGCGTATTTGGTAACAGTCTTAAACACTTACAGTTCTTCCACCATAACATTCAAGAATATTACCGTTTATTCAAAAATTTTAATGGCGATTAGTGACATTATCACAAGAATAGTGACGACGAGTAAGAAGTAGAAATAATTGCGACGTCTTCTCCCCTATTCGCATCATCCACAAGTCCGTTTAGGAAAGAGCAGCGTGAAATAGAATGTGTGTGGTATTGGCAATAAATAACTTCATCATATTTTGTAATTATGAATAATACAGGATCAAAATAAGCACGAGGACTACGACGATACCGCCGATTAACAAAAACAACTTCTTCTTTCTGGCTTTGTTCTACGAGGAAAGAAATTAAACCAAGTCAAATGAAATGCATGCTTTATAATAACCTCACATATTACACAACATTCAATTAAGTAAATTCATATGGGAGCGACGTAAAATAATGAGATTACCTGGTAGGTATGCGCCCTCGCGATTTCCCTCGCTCCTTCCGTCACTTCAATTTGGGCAGATTCCACATGAGCTTCGATAGAGTCGACCATCTCTCCTTGCTCATGAACCATTGTCGCTAATTCCTTAAATATTTGGTTAACATCAAGAATATCTGATTCCAGTTGTCTGATTGCTTGCTCCCTTTGCCTAATCGCTTCCACTGCTTGTTCCTCATCTTGCAAGTCCTCAAACATCGCTTGTGATTGCTGTTGCTGTCTGTACTGAGACTGAGCCTGGCCTGGAGGTCCTTCCAGAAATGGCGCTGGTGTTTTCGCGGTAGATGACTTCAGCGACTCCTTCTCCTTCTGCGCTGCAGTGCGCTGAATGTTCTGAAAGGAATTGAGAACAGCGGAAAAGTCCGAAGTCAACTTCTCCCTCTTTAATTTCAGTTCCCTTTGGTCATTCAAATTGAACTTGTTAAGTTCTTTCAGGTCCTCATTCGTGTCTTTTGCCAACTGTCCAGTATAATGGGTGATCTTGTGTCTGTCAAAGGTCATCCATTACATAATTACTCCTTCCACTATCATCCTATTACAAGTTACAAGTAAACTCACAGCTGGCTCCGAAGTTCGGGCGATGAATCATGGACAGAGGACCCAATCTGGCCCACCATCCTCGTGATTGAAGTCACTATTATTCATTCAACAAAACAGCAATTAATAATTAATTCTGGATTTAACTCTCTTTCTCTAATCATCAATTCCCTTCACTTACCATTTTGACTGATTTTCTGGATGTTCGACGCAACTGCTTGCGCTTTCCGGTGAAAATCTGTCGTGGAGTAGTTTTGGTACAACGAATCCATTTCTCTAAAACAAACAACAAATACAAATTAACACTTTTATAAACAATAAATCCCAAAGACTAAATCCACAACTCACCTATTAATCTTTTGATAACTGTCTCTCTGAATAATCCAAGACATAAGGTAACAATCACTCGTGCGGAAGTTTCCACATTAATTCGTAGTTTCGGAGTTAATTCCACACCCAACCGTACAATTAATACAATCTCTCTCCCCCTTATTATTAACCTTTCGACCTTATTCTCTTCACAACACCCACAATTCAATATTAATTCCTTTGCACAAGGAAAATACTTTTCCCTTTTGTATCTCCAGCTTTCTCCAAGTTCCTCCGTCCAAAACACCCTCTGCTTACTAAACTTCGCACGTCATTAGTTCTCGTGTGCTAATGCGTTTAACACTCACAGCAGTAGATATTAGTATGACTAAGCCAATTTATGACATACAAATGCACCCGAGGAGTATAGTGAAGTCGTAGAGATCATCACATATTACTGTGTGTATTACTATCCACATAACATACTTGTGGTAGGCGGAGCTGGTTGAGTGAGTAATAAAAAAGCTGGTGTAAGAAAAGTGGTGGTGGTATGAGGAACGGCATCTCGTGTCTACAGAACTCTTCAGTGTGGTTGCCACTGCCACTTTCTCCGTCCGATTTCTCTGGAGTTCTTTTCCAGCTTTCTCCACGGGGAAAGGACGCAAGGCGGAAGCACCCTCTCTCTTTTCTCTATGTATCTTACAGGATTCTCTGCACAAAACAAGGACTTGTTCCATATCCAGGGAATCACCACTACACATGATATTGCACAGCATCATGTAGATAGTTTGCAAGGGAAAGGATGTCCACAAATGCCCTGTGATAGTGTCCTGCTGCTTCTCTATCTAATGCTGTAGTAGTCATTTGAAATAATAATTCGGTCTATGCACAAGACTTTCTTCCTGCAAGTCCTCCTGCTCCTTCTTGTTCCTCACTACCTTCTCACAAAAGGGTCTTTAGCTTCCTTTCCACTTTCACTATGAATGCCTGTATATAATATGTACCTTTCCATATTTATATGTATATTGGTTTATATACGACTTCGTGAGATTTGCGAGTTGGTGTCTAATAAGTAAGCGTAGTGGTGAGTAGTACAGACCTGTTTTATTCTCCCTGGAGCGTTGTTTCTCCTATAAATACTCTCTATTAGATGTATATATGTATACTAAAAGTTCTCAACAAGTGAGTCAGGAGATCTGCTCAGGAGATTCGAGATCACCGTGGTGGAAAGACTTGAGGGAAAGTGTGCATATGGATGGATGGACTGTTCAAGTTATATGGAGCATTATTGACCGTATGCAAGCGGAATCTTCCATTATACAATGTTCGCTGTCGTGTGTCATGCTTTCTCCACCAGAAGTTGTCCCCCTGTCGTGTTTGTCTCTGGATGCATTCATGTATTCATTGTGGCAGCTTACCAGATTTAATGTCTTATGAGAAAGAAAGTGTGTAGGCACTTTGGACCCAGTTTGTGCGTCAGTTGTAGCTATTTGGGATTTAGAAAGAACCATAATGAAAGACGAATGAACGCAGTCAGGCAGTCATGGATGAAGAAAATGTAGCTTGAATGCGATAAAAAGCTGAGAATTATATATGGAATTTCAACGTGTGTGCTCTAATTTCGTTATTGGGTGGTAGAAATCTCTCCTCATCACACAGTGTGTGTGTGTATAGTTCGTCTCAATTCAATTACGACATGTATAATATCCTTGCTCTCATTGAGATGTTACATGCACAAGCTCACGTCCACGTGATTTCATCCTTAAGAGTCAAATCATGTTGCATTGTCAATTATAATGACTTTCGCCTTCAAAAGAGACAGGAGAGGATGCGGGCTTAATGTCCATATATATTCAGAATTCAGAGCTGGAGGAACACAGGACACACAGAGAAAGTCTTTCCATCCGACCATAACATGATATTAAACGTGTACATTTATACGCTTAAATATAATAACGTCTCGTCTAAGCAAACATAATGCGAAGATAGTTAAGTTCATGAATAAGTTCATGACAAGCTTAGAAGGTATTTTATTGGATTTTCAGCCTAGTTGGAAGTTGTTAACATGAGTCTTATTACGGGATGAATAGTATTTACTTCACCACCTTCCTCGTGTATTTGAGAAAAAGTATGGCCCAATAGTAATAACGACACACACAAAAGTTTGGAGAAAGTTACTCGCTCAATGAGTCTAAAAAGTGGTGTGCTTTATCCAAGTAGGGCAGAAAAAGCTCCATAACTATTTCTATCTCCCAGCTAGTTCCGCAACTTCCTCCTGCTTGTTAGCTCAAGAAAGTAATCGCAATACCATTAGGCTGAATAATCAGTCATAAAAGTTTACGGAAACTCTGTGAAACTGAAACTCATCGATGTAAAATGTTGATGATGAAGTGGGTGTGAGACAAGCAAACACACGTTTAGGCGAACACCCACATTACATCCTTCGCCTATATGCATAGCTTAACGTGGTGTCTGAAATTGTCAAAAATATAAGTGTGTGCTTATGGTTGTGTAACCGTATGGCAAAATGGTTGACGGCGACTAACATTTTTGTATGACGTCTATAACAAAAAAAATTCTCGGAGCAAAGGATACGACCATGAGAATTGGGAATGCAAGACTTGTAGTGTCATGTACACGCGTTGTATCATTTTTCTGCTGAAGACGTATACTGTCCTGACAGTTGCTTTTTAATGTCTACGATTTCCGTGGTTGACGGTTATTACTTGGATTGGAGTATATAATCATGATCGTGAAAGGACGAGTTGGAATAATCAGATAAAAAAGAGATAAGCCGTACGATTAAAAGACGAAGTATCCGGGATTTAGAATGTAATGAAGAAACTATTGTTGCGGAGTTTTGTGTCCTATCATTATGTATGAATATTTAATGTAGGATAAGGTAAATTCCACCCTATTGCTCAAAAGACAAAAATGCCTTAATTATTCAATAGAGAGAGAAGCTACACACGCAATTTTTTGAATGCAATGGGAAGCGATTGAGCTTATAATTTATTCAAATCATTCGTATTAACCACATGAATGAATAACATGAAAGCGCGTTTTATTAGCGTGAAGGACCCTTGAGGGTGATTCCATAATGTTTAGACGGTGGTCGACTGATCAACAAAAAGTATGAAAGAGTTCTGGTCGATAGGTTGGGGACTACTAGAGTTGTGAAAGTGGAGGACCCTCATATGACGCGGAGTGAATTCATTCCGGCTTGTGCTTTCTGGTTGGGTAGAAGAGAGTTTCTGATCATTTCATGAATCAAGTAAGATGAAAGAAGAGAGGAGAGATGAAGAATGACTGTTGTTCTGCACATAAGCAAGGGAAAGCACACCCATTCTGCCGGGGAAAGCATCCAGGGTTTTCAGGGTAAGGGAAGGAAGTTGCGGAGGCAGCTCGTCTCCGGGTTACCCCGTTAACATTAGAGGACAACGAGCAACATATTTTTACGAAATATCGATCAAGATCTCATCCCAAATATAGAAAATATCAATTGAGCAGGTAAGAAATTCGTCCCAGATTTGACGAAGAATACACGCAAGCGTGGCTCCGCTTGGAGCCAGAACAAACACACCATAATCTTCAGAGTGAGGTAATCCTACAGGTGGTATACGCTCATCAGGTTGCTGTCCATTATCACTGGAGCAGGAACTTTCTCTGCCATTCATTCCGACTACAACTTATCTACCCTCACCACCTCTCTCTCACTTTCTCTCTTTCGCTCGCTCTCCCCTTAATGCAATAATGCGTCCCACAATCACAACCACCGTTTAGTTTACTCACCAAGACATATCACTTAATATAATTATGTTCAAATTCAATAAGCATCACACCGTCTATCATCCCTCACACTGTCCCCACAGTCCAGTGTCTTCTAATTCTGTCTTAGAGAACAATCAATTAGGCCAGTTTTTAGAGGTCGGAAAACTCGCCACAACTGCGGGACCTGAGCACATTTGGAAAGTATACGATGGTTGGAGAAAGTGTGATGGCAAGGTAAGCCACTGATCTTTCATCTGTTAATTTAGTTACTACCCACAAACCCTCAATTTGTAGTTTTCATTCCCTATACTGTAGTAGTAATTTGATTATTGTCTTCTACTTTCACAATGCAACACTGCCCCGCGTATGCTACATCAAGAGCTTAACGAGTATCCTATCAATGTGTATACCGTTTACAACACCTCACACACAATTTTTGCAGTAAAGTCTGGAAATATAAAAATTAAGTGAAAGCTTTCTATCCAGAATTCGTGTTCCCATCAATTTCTCTCACTTGAATTGTTTCTCTCGAGGCTAAAATATATCGCATAATGGAATGAGAATACTTGGCCACATATATATGAAATAATAATAGATGTTTTTACTGCATTATTCATGAGGGAAAATTCTCGTTAGTATTCTACAAGTGCTATTGATTTTCGCTAAGGGTAAAATCAACTGTCAAGTAGTTTTCACTCCAAATAACTGCTGCAGCCTGGCAAGAATTGTTCATTTTTTTGGCTTCCTGTTAAATTTATCAGACCATCTTTGCTTTTCCTGTACATACGGCCAGACGATTTTAGAATGCCAAGTCCAGAATGAACATGTAGCCATATCGTGAATTGTTCAATTTATGTTTTCTGCCAAATGTCAGCCCTTCTTTTTACAACTTTTTTAGGGTACAAACAAACAGTTAAAATTTGCTAGCTCACCTGCTCCTCTCCTTACTTTGACAACCCTGTTGTTACTTACACTTGGGAATAGGATATTACATTAGTTTAGAGCCTTACCAAAATAATATCTAGAAATTTGTGTGCCCAGTGTGTCCCCAGCCAGCTTCTTTTCGTCAAAACATATATGGTAAATAGTATACTACTTGGATTCTCAAGGACTAAGTTGCTAGTATCAGAATCAAATTCATATGATATCCCAATGTTTGATATGTTATTTATGAAAACGCTATTTTAAACCTTTGCAATTATTTATCATCAATATAATTGTAGGGCTGACTAGGTAGAAAACTTTTGAGGGGAGTTTACTTTCTCTATAGAAGTTACGCGTACACATGATAGTGTCGAGAAAAGAGTTTGTAGTTGCAAAGTGAAATTGAGAGGAGGTATCGCATGTTTCAAGTTCTCTTTGGAAAAAGTTTTTGAGAGGTCTGCAGTCTGCAGGTCGGATCGAGTGATGACTTGTCGAGGCTTATCAATTAATATGAGGCACGCTAAGGGAAATTCAGCATGTGAAGAATCTCACTAGATGATTACTCTCCACAGCAGCAAAGGTTAATCTTGAGAGTAGAGGTGAGTCGGGGCTTGCCAAAATTCGGGTTGCCCGTGACCCGCCCGCGGCCCGTTGGCAATGGGCGGGTTGGGCATTTTTTGCCAGACTTGTAAGCGGGTATGGGCGGGCGGGCATTGAAAATAGGCGGCCCGACTCACCTCTAAGAGGTGAGTCGGGGCTTGCCAAAATTCGGGTTGCCCGTGACCCGCCCGCGGCCCGTGGGCAATGGGCGGGTTGGGCATTTTATGCCAGATTTGTAAGCGGGTTTGGGCGGGCGGGCATTGAAAATAGGCAGCCCGACTCACCTCTACTTGAGAGTCAAGAGGAGTTGGTATTTTGCAAGATAATATTTACTGAACATGACTACGAATGCGATGAGGAGGATGTTCTTCTGATGAAAGATGTGTCTTTTAACTTGGCGACTCATCCATCTCAAGTTACTGGTCTGGGAGTCACCCTTTGAAAAGGGACTGTTTTATATTGTATGAGTTGCGGTGAGGTTATTCGGAGAGAAAGCTGTTAATCCTTTACTGTGACCATTGAGGTCGATTATTTCCTTTTATGTTTATAGAAACGTCACTTATCTTTTGTTATTTTGCCAAGTCTGTACTGCGATAAAACAACGAAAGAAAGAAAGCTTAAGGGATTTCAGTTGAAGCGGTCTATGGTCGCTATAAACTTTATAGAAATTCAAGACAGAAATAAACCTGTAATGGGTTCCAGTTAAAGCCTCATTCTGGTTATCCCTTTACTTTGACTTTTGCAGTACCAGAGCTCATGTTTCGCCAAGTAGTTTCATTATCCCTTCGGCTATGCTCTGATCGAATTACCTTTCAATGTGCTTTCTTTCTCCTTTTCAACCCTTATTGTTGTATTGTCGGTCTCTGATCATTGATATTGCTGAATGACACGATAGAAATTATCAACACACGATGTCATGCATAATAAAGTTTCTTTGAAACTCGCGTTAAAGTTCTTTCGCGTGGAATGAAAATTCGTGTTGATGATAGCTGATTTTACCAGCCTTTGTTTAACATGACACAACTTTATTCTATTGCCTTTCAGGAAGTTTCAATTTTTGTATTCGAGAAAAAGTCTGCAGAGAAGTTGCACAAGCCACGACGGAAGGAAACCATTGCAGAGATTTTGCGATCATCAGTTAGACAGTTGGAGAGATTTCGGCATCCCAAGATTCTCCAGGTGTGTGAAATTTACTTAACCCATTTGTTCCAATGTGTTTCTTTGCTTTTTACTCAATTTAGCGAATACATATTCACAAATCTTGTACAAACATTTCATAAAGCAGAAATGTTGAATGTGCGAAATCCTACAAAATGCTAGGCCAATAGAAACCATGAACTTTGTATTCACAAGAAAAAACCTTCCTGTTGAGAAATAAGCTCGTGAAATACTAAATATATAAATGAAATACACTTATGCATTGAATCAAAGGTCATGTTATTCTTTCCCTTCAACTCGAATCCGGGGCTTACATCTGGGAAATACATGTTTTCGACTGAGAGTAATTTTCCGAAGAGAATCGGATCATTTCCACCTGCGGGAATCCAGACTCAATTCTCTCCCTCCATGAGATGAAATCGTGAATTCATGAATTTTTCGGGGCAATTACAGGTAGTCTATCCACTTGAAGAAGGACCAGACACATTGGCATTTGCATCTGAGCCAGTGTACTCCAGCTTAGCGAACCTTTTGACATCCTCACCCCAAACTCCGTGCATCATTGAAACTACTGATAAATCGACAATTGACCAACATCCTGTTTTCTTAGATGTTGAACTTCGCTACGGAATATTGCAGGTGGGTGTTTCATGTCCCACTTTCAGCTTAATGACTTTCTTCTTCAATCACACTAAACTCCAAATATCACTTTGCCTTGATCTCGCGTGAATGACGCAAAGTTATTCGATATTCATGCATCACTCCATAATTCCCTTGTGCATGCCTAATTGGATGTTTCATTAGATTATTGAAGCTCTCCAATTCCTCCACTATTCCGGAAGAATCATCCACAGAAACATTACACCAGCAAATATTCTAGTTACAAAGCGTGGAACGTGGAAGCTTGCTGGACTGGAATTTATTGGTCAGTGCATAATCCAACTTCCTCCTGCTTTTATACCATTAATCAAAACGCCATTAAAAGAGTTTTACATGCTCAAATCGGCCACATGAAAACATGAAAATAGGATGAGCACATTTAAAACATCATACGTATAATAAATTAATGCATCCCAAATAAATAGACCATACTAACTTGGCACTCATCCACTTTGGACAGTTGATTTAATTATTTTGAACCAGGAACAAAGGACGCATCTAATGAATTTACTTGCTAATTACAGACCGAGCAAATGACTTGGATGGAATGGAAGGAGTTCAAGTGATCGCATGGACGAGTAAAATTCCAAAAATGGGCCAACCCGACCTCGACTACACAGGTAGGTTTTGAAGAAAGTTTGCACACTGTTGACTATGTGACCCATGTATGCATTGTCTTTCTTGTTCAAACAACTAAACTCTTTCATGTGCACTCCTACTACTCCATTCTTTGAGATTATGAAAAGGTACGCCCTGCACACTTGACAAGGAAAGATTGTTGGGTTGTCCATATAACTAATCACCTCACGTCAAAGCTCATTTATAATTCTATTCGTTTCTCCATACTGTATTCTGACAAAGTCAAAGTTGAGACAACTCTTCGTAGCTTTTTGAAATGCGCTGGATTGGATACAGAATCATACTAAATTAAGTTCACCCGCATTTTTACCCAACTGATACAGGCATTCCTCTGGTTTCTCCAGTGAACTACTCTAAAGTACTCTTCTCTCGTAATCAAATCACAGACTGAATGTGGGTCTTGAATAAAACCAAACTGTTGAAACCAAATACGGGGAAAGTTTAGTTTATAATAACGATGAGGTTTCAATTCTCCATGTGTGCTTTGTAAACTTTACTTGGGAGATTAAAAGGGAAAACATATCCGTCTGCGAAATGGGGAAAAATCAATACAATTTCGGGTTTGCAATTATTCTTGTGTATTGGTTTCATGTCTACATGTATAACCACAGATCTCTGGTGAATTAGGATCATGAGTAATCCAAATGTCTTGTTTGGCAGCTCCCGAAGTACAGGCAACTTCACTGTGCTCTATAATGTCGGATATGTTCAGCCTGGGAATGGTGATCACAGCAATTTTCAACAATGGAAAACCTTTGATTCAATCAAACCACTCGAGCTCACAGTACCTCAAGCAAATAGAAGGGGTAAGAGCAACAATTTATTTCATTTCATTACACAGGATAATCCCTCGCAGTCTCTCATGAATCCCAAAGGAAATATGCTTTTAATGCTAATCCAGTTACATAAGACAGTCTTTCCTTTCTCCTGTCACTTTTGTATGATTCGATTGCTCATTTCTCTTCTCCTCCGTAGCTGGATATGCTGATACAGGAGTTTCTTCCCAAAGTCCCTTTAGGATTACACGAGGCCGTACAACGTCTCCTATGTAAAGAGCCGCGGCAGAGACCAACAAGTCAATTACTCGCTTTGATCAAGTACTTCGCAGACCCAGCAGTCCATACACTCCAGTACTTGGATGTCATTTCCATGAAAGACCCGTCACAAAAAGCTCATTTTTATCGCAACCAGCTCAGAGATGTTTTACCGTACATTCCAAAGGTAATCACATTTCCGTGTTTTCCAAATCGATGCACGGAAGCTTAGGATTTCCACCAGTGAGAGTACTAAAAGCCTCAAAGCACAATCCGTATTGATTCTCCCATGTCTCATTCATTCCTATCAGAGGCAAACATTTACTGATCTCCTAGAGAGAGAGAGATCGAGGTCTCGCGAAAATTACCCGTCGTGATAAATATCTCATCTAATGCATGCAAGTTCATTCTGATGGGAATAGCAAAAATTCATTGCAAAAGTTTGCTCAGCGTATTGTTCAGAATGCTGAAGATGATCATCTTTAGCCGAAGCAGCAGTTCCTCCAGGAACAAGTTACTTTTGGCTTTAGACTTGTCTGTATATGTAAGTTTTGAGAGAAGTTCAATCCATTTCCCGTGTTTCCCATTTTCTCTCTACCTTCCATTCCATCTCATAAAGTCCACAAAAGGTGAAAGAGACTAAGGATGAGAGAAAGTCTAGCATGGGGATGGGGATTACACTTAGTTCACTCAGACCAACAGATATGGATTACATTTTCATCTTAGTCGACTATACAAGTGGCTCTGCTGCAGATATATAGCCATCTTGTTGTTCTAGACTGAAGGTTGCGAAATCCAACTTTCTCTTACTGTAACTTTCCCCAGAATTGTAAAAATCCTCCAGAATGCTGGCGTAAAACTTTTCAAATGACACATCCATGTCACACTTATGAGCTCGTGCACGAGAGATGAAATATTCTGTCGAATGTTTGCTTTGCCACCAAAGCGAGAGGAAGGAAAAAGCTTAAGAGAAACTAGCACTCCGGCAAAGTACAGAATTAATACAGCTTAGAATGATACATACGTAATCTTTTCGCAGAAATTATGGTTTCAACATGTTTGGCCAACATTACAATCTGAAATGAAGACACAAGAAGTTCTAGCAGCTGCCCTTCAGCCCATCTTTCTCCTCATTAATGAGAGCACATCAGAGGAGTTTCAAAGTATTATCCTCCCTTCCTTTAAGTGAGTGGGTGTTTCGAAACCTCCTTCTATCTCTGACTAATTATATTCCTTCATTATCAACTCTAATCATGTCCCACTCAATCAATATACACTTATTAACAATCCTTCTCCAACTCTTTGATGTGAAATGAATGATTATTATTGTTTCATTCAGACAAGTTTTCGCTTCGCCGAAATCCATTCAAGCCACTGTGACCTTGCTTGAAAATTTGCATATCGTTCTGGAGAAGAATCTCGAGTCGGAACTTTTACACAACGATATATTGCCCATGCTTCAAAACGCTTTTGAATCAACTACGATTCAAGTACAGGTACGGAGAGACATACTTCACAGAGTATTTTTGTATTACCCTGAGCACAGATTACAAATACTTCCAACAGTTTTCTCTAATAATATCTTTCAATTTCGCAGAGTGCATCACTAATTTCAGCGTCCTTGATAGCTGATTACTTAGACGAGGACTTCATTAGAAAGACAATTCTTCCTAAAGTTAAGCAGTTTTACGAAAAATACTCCAGCGATCTCAAAGTAGTATTAAACATACTCATATGTCTGGAGAAAATTATATCTAAACTTGAGAGGTCTACCATTATTGAAGACGTGCTTCCAATTTTGTGTGAAAATGCAAAATCCCAGGATCCCGACATTATTTTGAAAGTTGTTCGTAAGTGATTTGCTAATTGTGTGGAACTTTCGTGGAAATACTTGATATTATTATTTTCTTTGCTTTTCACAGATATTTATAAGTTAATGTTAAGTGATAACAAGAAGTACGGATTGAGCGTCAATCTCATGGCCACTCGAGTCATGCCAAGTCTACTTCCTCAGACGGTAAACCCGAGGCTCCATTTGGAACAGTTTAGTACGCTTCTAGAAGTTCTTCAGGAAATGCTGGATCACATCGACAGGTACTAGACGCAATTCGACAAAAGTCCTTACGATTTTTGAGGGGGATTTAGGAGATGCTGTTACCTAAAGCTCAAAATCCTTTTACATACTTTTATAGGAACCAAAGAAATAAACTGAAGCTAGATCATCTCGCACCTTCGCATTCAGCCCACGGACAAACAGTAAAAGACTATTCCTACTCAAAACCTACAAGTAAAGGGTTGAGACATCAGAGATCTTCAGACAACATGAATATTGGACCATTTGGAAGTCCCATGTTTGTGCCAAATGTTCACATCGAAAACGCAGCTACAATTAATTCCGGACCATCTTTCCCATGCCAAAGGAAAACGTCATCTGCGGAGGACATGATGATGAGGAAGAATTCTACGGCTGGTAAATAAATCCCTGCCCACGCACCCTTTATTGATCTCGTTACAGAGGAAACGACGATCTTGACTTATAAATACTTATAATCCTCTTTACAATCTTCTGTACGACAGAGCTTTATGGAGATGGAACAAACTTTCTGCGAGTACAAGGGAACCAATTTCCGATTAGACGATTATCTGATAACACTCTGATGGCACCTAAAATCCGGTTGGCTCCTAGTTCGGCTTTGTCAAGCCCAGGTGAACCATTACCGATCCGAAGACATTCCAGCATCGGTCCACAGGAAAGAAAGAATTCCAGCAGTAGTGTCAACCTGTCTCCCCCGATGGTACGATCTTTTTACTAGTATTCATGTATATACCCACACTGTCGCTAGTTGTTTCCAACACATAACAGAATTCTGGTAAGAAGTCAATTTGTAATAAGGCTTATTCGTTGTCATTCTTAGCTAACGAGGAGTGTCGTGGTAAGAAGAGCTGCTTCTGTAAGATCTGTGTATCACTTGTACCATTAAATTATCCCTATTTTACGATACTTTACCAAAATTACAGGGTGGGTCTATGCCAAATACGACAGGGAACATTGGTTCCTTCTCATTAACTGGAAGTATGACCAGTTTGAAGTCCCGCAGACCTTCCATGCTTACCTCATCGTCTACATCTGTTCATTCCAGCCAACAAGCAAATGCGAGTGGAATATTGCAGCAGCTGGGCTCGGGAGTTGTCAGCTTGTAAGTCTTGAAGAAGCCATATGCGTGACCCAATCGATCAGATTCTATGTAACTAATATTTGATGATAAGGATTAATCCAAAACATTTGTTGATCCTTAGTGCAAGCTCTTTGGTTGATAGGAGCAAGACTTCTTGATCCCGTTCTATGAGATCTGCATCAATCTTTCACTGACTCTCTACAACATTACACGCACTAAACATTCCTCACCTCACAATTCCTATATCAACCACTTCTGTTATCAATTAAGATTCTGCGTCAACGCCGATCATTTTTTGTACAATTCAGAAATATCAAAAAGTTAATCTGAGATGTATCAGATATGACTTGTTTCGTCTTATGTGTTCTTTCATAGCCTCTCTCTTCCATAAAAGTTTGTTATTCCTACAAACTTACAAAAACTGACCCTTACATGTGACAAATCAAACCGTGATGTATCATCTAACAAGCGAGTATTATTGTTACCTGTTTGAATTATTAAGTAACGATACGACCTATATCTCTGGTGATGCTTTAAGTTCGTTAAATAACCGAGCTCATGTAAATTTCCTGTATATAGTCATAAGATTACAAAACATCAGATAGAAAGTTATATAAATCAATATGCTTAAGGTGATATCTCTTATCTTAACTGTTACACACTTGGATTACACAAAACACTAGAGATATCAATTGTTGAAATATAGTAAAAGTATAAACTATTATTACAATGTTTAAACTGAAAGTACAGCCAGACAGAGAAGAATTGAACAGTTGGCTTATGAAGATACATATGATACGCTAAGCAAGTAAACGTTCGTCGGTCTCAATAACAATTCTTCGGACTTCATGATTACTGGGCACAAATGACAAAGTTGTGTCGTTGCACTTATTATCAATATTAAAGTAATTATACACAGAAAATGAAGTTGTTGTTTTTCATTGCTTCATCGCACAAAGGCTCTATCCGTTGTAATAGTAGGATAGTTAGGTTGTTGTGAAGTACATGACATGCATTTGAGTGATTTGAGAAGAAAAAACAATTTCGTAGTTATTGCTCCTACCAAAACGGATTGGCGTAGCATTCGTTACAGACATTTTTTAGCCTGTATTCTGGGCTGGCACGAGTACGTGCTTAATTAGATTTGTAGTACTCGCCCCCGGTGGTATAATTGCTCAATCTGGGTTACTTTGATGTGAGTTCAGTTCGCAACCTTTTGTTTCAGGGGTCATACCGCTACACATTGCAACTGCATTTAAACATTCATGTGGTTTTCAGGCCTGTGAAAACTATCATCAGAATTTGTAAATGGCAATCAATTTTTATTACGTAAACAAACAATGACATCTTTTATATTATTCTGTTACAATATTAGTTATTTGGGTGCTCCGGACATGAGCGATTGACTTGAAACCACTTATCGATACATTCTTTATGATAAACGCAAAGGCATGGAAGTCGTGCGATCGTTTGACCAGCTTCCATTTCTTCGAGACAAATCACACATTCTTCATCTTTTGATTCTATTAGCACGTCCTCTGCAAAGTCAGACAACAAAATACATTCAGTTATAGATTTCCCAATCGATCAAATACCTCAAGGAAGCAATAAAGTTTCAAGGTTCTTGCAACTGTGACCTCCAATCGCTCATACTTCATGCATGCTCTAAAATCAATTATTCAATGAATGAATTCACTGGATGCCAGCCACACTAAACTTTCAGACTGATATCTTCAAGAAATAGTTTTCTGTACAAAAACTTGCCCATAGCACAACTACAGTATATATGAATACAATACAGAATGCTGAGGACAGATTTGACGTAAGGCGTAATTTTGAAATCGACACAACTATCGATACCCGCTTGACCCGTAAACAATATATCAATTAGCCTTTCTTCATCAACTCACCAAT
This sequence comes from Isotomurus graminis, assembly GCA_034696565.1. Taxonomy (NCBI): domain Eukaryota; kingdom Metazoa; phylum Arthropoda; class Collembola; order Entomobryomorpha; family Isotomidae; genus Isotomurus; species Isotomurus graminis. Next base: position 9,105 of record JAQGAB010000222.1, on the reverse strand, counting down.
AAAACAAAACAACATACAAAAACACGAAATACAATCTACTTAATGATACATTTGCCATCCATAGCGATCACCAAAAACTTTTTCGTTAAACATTTTCTGTCCTTCACTTATCCAGCAATGAATAAATAACTATCTCTTACTAACACTGCAATTACAACCTTGACAATGCCCCAAAACGTGACCTGACAATAATTATTTCTCTAACCGTTGTAGTTGATCCGTGGTCGTGTCAAGCACATTACGAGGTGGATTTCTATGTCATCCGGTAGCAGAGTTTTATTACAGATAGGACACCTTATACCTACAAAAATAAAGGCAAATGCAATCAGCACCGATCACGTTTCATGTTCGCCATCATAATTACTTTGGCACATGAAATATAAGTCATCATCTCTTCATATCAAATTACATCTTGGCTTCATGTACTTTCATGTATGAACACTTGACAAAAAAAATACTAACCAGAGACGGGCCAAAACCCAGAAGCGAAAGAATTGATGCGTCCACTCAGCTCCAAAATACCCGACGCTGACGAATGACTCGAATTATGCATGGCAGATGAAGAATAAGATCGACCCCGGACTTGACCTCGTGCTGCCCCATCCCCTCCTGTTAATAAAATACCAAATCAGGATAAATACTTAAGACTCTCAAAGTGCAAATAAAATGTTGGGGTGATCATACCGTTGGAAGCGAAGGGGTTGGACGCTCCACGAGCCAAAGGTGTCCCGACGCTTGTCGAGGACGCATGATTATGATTGTGAGTGGCACCTTCAGAGTTGGAGAAAGTTCTTGGCCTTTGTTCAGTACTGGCTTTCGACCCCATCGCAGGTAGTTACGTTACTATTTCTAAATATATTTTACCTCTCTTGCTTAATTATATATATTTTATACTGTATACAAATTTATCCACTACTCAACTGAAGCAACAGCGTACGACAAGACTTTGTTTTCCGGATGGCATTTGAACCACTCAATAAAAGACATCTAAAACGCTCGCACGTCTTAAAGATTATAATATATTGTGTATAACTCCGTTAATAAAAATACACCCTGCGCCTTCCTACTAAACGTACTTTCTCTCGTTATTAATCACAATTAACAATGTGTCGTTACATTTATATAATATATTTTATTATGCCAGTGTATGTGTTTCTAAAACTTCAAAAAGTCAACCAAGAGCAACAAGAATAAATATATATACACACGCTTTTCAGATAATATTCACTTCTGCAAATAGGCAAATGTTTTGTTTCTTGAAAGGTAAAAATGATATTCACTTGTCCTCAACTTGTTCTCACTTTTCTTCATAGTTGTTCGCTGACCATTTCCAGCAAAACAGCTACACTTTTATTAGTAAAAGGTTAAACGGTTTTTGGAGGTCACTTTAGTTGTATTTGTATATATTATTAAATAGTGGAAATCCACCTCCTACTCTCATCATCCCTGGAGTCCACCACTCCCCTTAAATCTTTACTTTCCATGCGACTTATTAGAATTAGCACAAAAGTCAACAATCGCATACAACCATATTACGCGTGTGTGTGTTATGTGTGTTTACCTCCTCCGTCATACTTTCTCCACCACACGTAAAATGCTGGGCTGTGTCTTTTTTGTGTGTGTGCGACTTTCTCCGTTTTCACTTCTCTTCCTTCTTTATTAACCAGTATATTGCTTAAGCTCCGTATATTCCGTATTAAAGATCCGTGTCTTTTGGGTATTACAACAAATCTTGAAACTTGTATTACAAACTGCCAAAACTACCAACCACACCGGGCACATTATTGAACGTCCGAGAGATCATGAGAAGATGTAGAAATAAATGTTCTTGTAGAGATTTCTGTAGGTTATGTACAGTTTCTACCCAAAAATGGTTGTTTGTTGTAGAAGATTGTTCATTGATTAAGCCCAGACACCAGAGGAATAATACACATGAAAGGTGTGGGAAAGAGTGGTGTTAACTGGAGAAACAGTTTAAGTGAAGGAGACCTTGGGTAAAGTCCATGTCCATGATGATGAAGTGAAGTTGTAATTATACTAGTTATTGGTACAGTTAACTCTGGAGTGGTTTTGTAGTTTGTACCATACTAACTAACTAGTCCTCTGGATAATACTCTCCTCATAATGACGAGGGTAAGAAAGATGTATAATTGATATGAGCTAATCCATCGCTGCTGCTGCTGCTCTGCTCCTCCGTCCTCGCATGATTTACTGTGCAACAAGAGAAACACAAGAACCTCTCTGTGGGAAGGTGGAGATTCAACCACCACACAAACTTACTTAACCCTTTAGTATATCCTTCTTCATGCCTCTCCGTCCTGACTTAAGAACTCTCTCAGTATATTTCTCCTGCTTGGAAACAAATCAATTCCCGTAAGCCAATGTTATATTCCCTTCGTATATACTCGAAATGTAGTAAAAGTTCAGACGCAAGCGCTTAATACTCTCGCTTTTGTATTTTTGTAGCCCTTCCATCTTCTTATCCAGACAATCCAGAGAGTCTTTTCAAAACGCAAAGAATATTCGAAAACATTCCTGGACAAAATGCATGATTTCATTTTTGTAATTACATAAGTGCAACCATCTTAATATTGGATGAATCCTAACCTATAGGATCCTATTGGATATAAGAATATTTTTCCGTAATGATACAAAAAGAAAAATATGTGTCCAGTCTCACGGTGGTTTGTGTCTAATGAGATGTATCATTATTTTGTGACTACCCAATCGCATTATTAATGTACATTCTTCACAATCTCTAAAAGTGCTGGAAAAGAAAAGACAACACACGAAAAGGTCTTCTTATGGACACAACTGCTTTTTTCCAGAGACCGAGTAATTTTCCTTAACAAAAACTTCTCGTCGAAGCGTGTAATAACCTCTTCATGCGATGTGATTTTCTGCAAGCCATACTTAAGACAGACTTTTAAGACACCCCTTTCATTACTCTTCAAAAATTCTCCCCTCCTGAATTGCTTTTTAACAGGAAAGCAACAAAAAATCCTGTGCAAATAATGTAAAATCGCATGCCAATCTGCAAAACTATGCTAATAAATTGTCTGTGTACTTGAAACCGTAGGATTCAAAAGGAGACTTTAACGTTTTTTGCAACCTGTGAAAAAATGTAAATCTTGGATCTCCTGGCTGTGGTGTCTTTGTCTGGCGTAGCGTGGATTCGTAGACGACGGCAGCACCACCATCACCACCACCGACTCGTCCGTGTACCTCCACACACAATCCACAACAACAGGATGAAAGACGATGATTATAGACCCTCACTCACACACCCTTTCGCGCAACCCACACCACCACCACCACCAACATACACAATCTTCTCTATTTAACAACTTTAACTCCGTGTGTTTGTCCCACAGTCCACGACAACGTCTCCTCACTTTATCCAAACATTTACTTGGATAATAATAAACATACTCACACTTCCTCATTCTCCTCGGTGGATTGGTGTCACGGATCTGGGGAATTAATTCATCAAAAAAATAGATATATAGGACACACTGACCAGAGTGAAAATTAATTACCACCTGACCTCAACTCTGTGTGAGAGAGTTTCGGACGGAGATAACAAAATCTGTTGGACGCTTTGACGTGGAGACAAGTTTTATAGTTGACGTGATCTCTTGGGAGATGACTGGATTTTGATGATGGGTTTGGGTGGTAGTTAAAGTTATGAAGGAAAACTAAGTGGAGAGTGCAAATAAAAACATTTTTGGTGAAAGTGGCGAAAGAAGAGAATGATTAAGTGATAAAAGGACTTTGAGGAAGGTTTGTGGAGGCGTGAACTTCGACCTGTGAGGGTGTCGAGGAAGAATGGGGGCTAATTTGTCTGATGTGAGCAATAATGGGGGGAGTCGTGGTGGACTTAACCATCCGGAGTGCTCGCAAGATGATTACTTTGTTAATCACGCGAGGTATGTTTTATTGAAGCTGTTTATGAATATTTAATTAGTTGTTGATGGTTAGGGTTTGTCTTTATTTGTGTTGTATTTGGTTGCAGAGAACGAAAGAAGAAATGGTGGAGGCGACGAAATTCCCGATCTGTTGACCCTGGTCGACCTTTGCGAGAAATCTTGAATAGCTGGAGTCTTGCTGAGTTGTTATCTTTAGGTGAGAGGACGTGGATTCATAGATTGGGATTAGAAACTTAAGGAAATACTTGATTATTCAATGATTACCTATTTTAGTTCAAGAGTATGACACGATGGCCAAAGAAAAAGAATTGTATCTCCAATCGGAATCTGCCCGTCCGAGGATCCAAACTATTCGGTCTGACTTGGCAGATCTGTTAGATTTCAAGTGGAACTCGGATATCAACCTCATCCTTCCTCCTGCAATATTCCCTGCTCATCGAGCTATTCTCATGCAGCGCTCGAAGTACTTCCGTTCCTTACTCCAGCATCAAAATGGAGTTGTCAATGTAAACATCGAAGACCCTGTTGACATACCCACTTTCTCCAGTTTTATTCGATACCTCTACACGGAGGAATCTAGTGCTGAGTTGGATAGCTTTGCCGATACCGTCTTTGGTCATGCTGGACGGCCCACCAAAGGTTTGGAGGTGAGAATCCCCCAGCCATCTATACTTGTTGCAAATGTAGTTAGTATTACTCAGTTTTTCAAAGGTTAATTAATCTTTCAATGTTTTAGGCTGATCTCCGAGAACTTTTGCAAACTGCGAAATACTCCGATGTGATGTTAGTTGTAGGAGACGAACACATTCCATGTCACAAATCGATTTTAGCCGCACGATCTGCGTTTTTTAGGTAAAGACTTTTAAATAGCGTAAAGGTAATCTCAAGATAAATTAAGATACATGGCTGTAATTGTTGGTTGCAGGTCCCTATTTCAACGTCGAGGAAACTCGAAGAATTTAGTGTTAGACGAAAGTGTGATTCCGAAGCGCTATGTACGAGTCATTTTGCACTGCATGTATACCGATCGCATCGACCTAAGTTTAATCGACCCTTCTCGATCTGGCCTAACTGAAGTTGAGTCTCTGACTTTTACTGGACGCTTGAATCCAGCTGGTTTTGAAGAGGCTATGGAGTTATACCAAATAGGAAAGTTTTTGGAATTCGACCAATTAAGTCAATCTGCGGAAGACATAATTGTGGAGCAGTTAACATACGAATCACTGCCTGCTGTTCTCAAATGGTCATCTCAATCTCACGGTTCTGGGTGGGTTAGAAGACAAGCTATGATTTTTCTACGAGAAGAGTTCCATAATTTTAGTGGAACGCCGGGATTCATAGAACTGGACAAAATTATTCTGATTGAAGCCATACAGTCTGATTTTCTGCAGGTAAATGAAATTAAACGGGAAGGCCGTAATATAATTAGGAGCTGAGATTAATATTTATATCCCTTTGCAGGCATCTGAAGTTGACATCTTGCAAGCCATCCTGCGATGGGGTGAACACCAGTTAATGAAACGAATCGAAGATAGAGGTAATTTTCTGTTGTTGCAATTACCAGTAATAGCGTAATAATTGGAGTTTTACTACATGCCTACATTGTCTGTTACATAGAACCGAATTTGCTCACTACAACGAGAGATAGTGTGAGTCGGAAAGGAATAAAACGTCGTGACTTGAGTGATGTGGAACTTCGAGAAATAATCATCGATCTCCTACGATTAGTAAGAACAGACCACATTCTATTGAATAACGAAGTTCTAATCAACGCGGTTCGGCGTGGATTGGTGAGTACTTTGGTTTCAAATTTTAATTTATGAATGTTTTTTAATGAGATTTACGACTATTTCAGCTATCAATTCCTCCAAGTCACATGATAACTGAAGAAAAGACCAATCCTTGGATCAATTCAAGTCCTGGTTACGTTCGACCACGGTTGTATACGGCATTTTATGAAGAAGCAAAGTCATCTTTACGTCAGAAAACCGCAACCACTGTTAGTGGCAGTGGAATGGGTATCAGTGCAATCAGCGAGCATAACCTGACAGCTACAATGGGAAGAAGGACTCTCAGATCGATGTTTCCTGATACGCTGTACATGATCGAAGGAGGAAATGCTGAAGAAGCTCTTGCATCCCAGCAGTCCAATCAATTAGGCCTTCATAACCCTAATTACTTTCCTAGAGGCGAGTCATTAAAACCGGGTGATATTGGTAAGTAATTCACTATGAGATGCAGTGAATGCTATGCAGACGTAAGAATTCAGATATAAGCAAATTAATTTTTCCTTGTAGCAGTGGACCCTGAAGTGTTGTCAGCCATGCTGTACAGGTTCAAAAAGTTACAATCTGCTCATCACCGAAATCTCAATCTAGTTCCTCGTGACCGGGCATGCAGATACCTGCGTCTGAGAGTTGTGAGAGAATTCGGCTTCCCAGACTATGTTTCTGAGGTATTATTGCAGTCAGTCGTTTATATTTCAGCAACAAACATGTCTAAATCATGTGTCTGTTTACTTAGATGCTCGATGTGGCAAATCACCCTGCTGTAAGTGCTGTGGAAGATGTTTCATCTTTCGGCGCATCCGGTGGTGATCATCTTGGTGCTTCAAATGCGTCCTCCAAACCATCTGTATCAGACGCTTCAGCGAACAAGTCTCAGGATTCTCAACAAACATTTGAACAGCTCAGTGGTCAAATACCGGACATAGCTCTAACAACGACAGAGCAGTTTCGACTGGTAGACGAAATAATGGATCTCGACCTCGGTGATGGTGGCAGCTCAGGAGGAAACTCGAGGAGGGATCGTCAAATTCAAGGGATTAGTCACTCTTCCACCTCCGCAACGCAATCGCGATTAAATCCTAGTGCTTATCACCGTCAGATGTCTTACCCTAGAAATGAGTGAGTACAATGGCAATGACTAATGAATATGGCTGTAAAATGTTATAACTGTTAATTCGTCCGTTTTGCAGCAGGCTCTCCCTACCTCGCAGTATGCAGGATCATCCGCAAGTAGAAGACCGTCGCTCTAAAACACGGGAGAGCAATATTTATACTTCGCATTATTTATAGTTCGTGACTCTACGAAATATATTAACTGCCTATGTTACTTTTGTTACAATCTTAGTATGCTTTTCCCGTGAATAAACATACACTCCTCCTGTTTTAACTATTGGTTTGATGTCTCGTACGGGCTGGACAAGTTGGTCAGTAAACACTGGGGTACACGACCCAAGACAACACGCATAATGTACCAAACAGCAAACATCAATTATCCATTCGGACGGTGAATAAATACATTTTATTGAATCGAAATAATAGTAAGGAATGCTCTCAGCTCTTGACAATTAAATGAGAAACCCAACCATTTCTCGATTCGGTAGCCTGACTTAATAAATGTGTCTCCTCTTCCGATAAATGCAGCAAGGTTGCCACAACCCTTGTAAGTTGGTGAGTCACTTGAACATCAGTGGTAGTTAGGAATTTGAAAATGACGGATCTAAGGTACATAAAATTCACATCCGTTTCCTGTGGAGGAAGCGTTGGTGGCTCGGACGCTGATGAGGGGGTAGTTACAGATGCCGGTTGTTGTTGTTGACTAGCAGAGCCATTGCATTGTGGCACTGTCTCTGAAGAGGAAGCACTGGCACCTTCAATTATAGCTTGATTCTTGTTGATTTCTTTGGCTAAGGACCTTCGCAAATCCTGAAGTTGGTGTGACTGCTGCTTTAACATCTAAAATGAGGACAATACCCGATTAATCAACTAATCATGATTATTATAACTAGAAAAATTCGGAAACATACCTGATTTCTGTCCAGCAGATCAGCTTCAAGCTCCACAACTTTGCGCTTTAAGGCCTCGTAGTCTTCGGAATTTGCAGACTCTTTAAGGAAATTATTTTCTTCTTCGAATTCATCACATTTTGACTGGATTTCCGAAATTTGGAGCACCAACTCCCCATTTTCTACCTCCACATGAGCCAGCTCATCTAATTTGGATTGTAATTCCGAATTTAACTTCCTTTGGTCCTCTACAGCTTGAGAGTTTTCGTTTTTCACAGCCTCTAACGCTAATTCCTTCTCCTCGCGGAGAACTTGTACTTCTTTTTCTAGAGCTTCAATCTGATTCACTTTCGACTCCAGAGTTACTGCAAGAGACTCTTGTTCATTTCTCAGCAAAGTAGTTTGGTCTTCCAACGTCAGTAAGTTCTGGATCCTTTCTTCAGCTGCAGACAACTTCTGGACTAAAATAGCTTTCTCTTTCTCAACGTTGCTCAACCCATTCACTTGAAGTTGAAGCCTTTTAACCCGTTCCTCGTGCTCAGCCAGCAGTCGCGAAGTTTCTTGATTAACAGAATCCGTAGATAGCCTGGATTCCTCACGTAGCCTAATTACCTCAGCCTGAAGTTTTTCAATTATTCCGGTCTTTGAGTCTAAGGTTGCTTTCAACTTCTGTTTGTGTTCCTTCACGTGCTCAGCAGCAGCAATTTGTTCCTGCTTTAATTCTTCATATTTTACATTTAAATCCTTGTACTCTCCTTCTATCACTCTCAACCGCTCGAGTTCTTTTTCAGCAAGAGCTTTTGATGTTTCCTGTTTCAATGAAGTCGCTTGAAAGTTCTCTTGAATGGTCAAAAGCTGTTCACGCAATTTTTCGAGTTGAAGATCCTTTGATGCAGCATTCATTAAAACATTTTCCTTCTCTGTCTCCAATGTTCGAATTCTTTCATGTGCTTCCGCTTGCTTTCTCTTAATGTCCTCAAAGTCTTCGATTCTCCGACTTAACTCACCGTACTTCTGGATTTCTTCTTGTAGTTTTGCTTGCAAATTCTGTATAACTCTTTCTTTTTCAATCAGACATTCAGATTTGTTTTGCTCCAGTGTTTCTGCGGCTGCCAATGCCTTTTGTTTAATGTCTGCCACCTCACCTTGGAGTTTTACTATCTGAAGATCTTTTCCTGCGGAACTCTTGACCAGATTTTGTTTCTCGGTTTCATACAACTGAATTTGATCCTCTAATCCACGAAGTTTCTCGGCCATTATTGCTGATTCCTCATCCTCGCGGACGACTGTTTCCTGTTTTAAGGATCCAGCAATAGTTTTAACTTCCTCTTCCATCGTCTTCAGCTGCTCCTGCAATTTCTCGATTTGAAGATCTTTTGATGCAGC
>JAQGAB010000221.1:0-35055 GCA_034696565.1 Isotomurus graminis | reverse complement strand
TGAAATTGCCGATGGATTTGCCGATGGATTTGTTGATCCATTTGCCGATAGATTTGCCGATAGATTTGCCAATGAAATTGCCCATGGATTTGCCGATGAATTTGCCTAAGGATTTGCCGATGAATTTACCGATGGATTTCCCGATGAATTTGCCGATGGATTTGCCGATAAATTTGCCGATAAATTTGCCGATAAATTTGCCGATAGATTTGCCAATGAAACTGCCAATGGATTTGCCGATAGATAGAAATACAGATGGATCGAGATCAAGATGGAATTCCAAAAGATGTTCATCCAACTGAAGATACCGTTACGACGGTGTTGACAGAAGTGGAGCCAATGCTGAAAATTCCACCGCTTTGTGATGTGTCGGTGGTTCCTACAGATCCTGTAAGATTAATCCTTAATCATGGTTTACTTGGTTGGTACGAAGATGCAGAGTTGAAGCCAGTGGAACAGCCAATTTGGAGTCAAATTGAAGACCACGGATTGTACCTGATGAAACAATTGAGGCTCGCATTGAATCTAGCAGATCAGTTCTGGGTACGATGGAAGAAAGAATTTCTGCCAACTTTAACTAGAAGGAAGAAGTGGCTGAAGACTGGGGTACAAGTGAAGGAAGGAGACATCGTCGTCATTGTCGAAGACGCTGGTGTAAGGAACAATTGGCCTCTTGGACGAGTCGTTCGAGTTTATCCAGGAAAGGATGGAGTTGTTCGCGTAGTCGACGTCAAGACTTCCACTGGAATCTACAAACGACCAGTTGCGAAAATATGCAGGCTGAATATCCACGGAGAAGATGAAGTGCCTTCATCGGGGGAAAGGATGTGAACGCGTCAAGAGAGTTGATCCTGAATGTGAAATGATAATATAATGTGTATGTAATTTTGTGCTAAGTTAATCAATTAATTACTAGAAAATGGGTAATACGGCAGCGGCCATTCTAGTGTATATGTGTAGCTAATAATGTATAGATTAATTATGTGAAGTTTCAAAGTGTTTGGTTAGAAGGTTAATCTGCGAGAAGCTATTTTGTAATTGTTTCTTTTGAGGAGAAATGCGTTGACTACGCTCCTCGTCATTTCTCTTCATTCCTCTTCATTTCTCTTCATGAAGAGTATCGAGTTACCCCAAATAGGAAGGAGATTTGAATCTTAATCATAGCGTAGTATAGGATAAATCATTCTCATTCTGTCTACCAAGGTGAAAGGTTGCTGGTGAAAATCAGAGTTTAGTGAAAATTGAATAAATTAGTTTCTTTGATTAAGCTGTAATTGCTTCGATAAGTCTAATTATTCTAATTACTAATTAATCCCCATTTAAGTTAGTTGTAAACTTCCGTTATCTGGGAAGAATAGCTATAATGCCTCAGTTTTCTACTAGGGAATTGCTAGTTTATCGAAGGAGCGATCACGTAGGCCTTACAACCCTTCGTGCGACCTTAGTACGAGACCTGAGCTGCGATACTGGGTAAATTGACCTGGATCTTCTTACCCTCCTGCTTTGCCTTAAAGATCTTCTCACGAAGTTTCCGTCGTGCTTCGCGTTCCTTAGAGGGGAAGTCATCTGTAATGGATATTGCTGGAGTAACCTTCTTCAGCTTGTGGCAGTTACGAAAAATAGCTGCTTTCTCGAAACTTGATCTCAGTGTGACGATGAGTACTTTTGACTGTTGATTCCGTTTTGACAGGGGAACGACGGATTGGACAATGCCGATAGATTTGCCGATAGATTTGCCGATGATTTTGCCGATAGATTTGTCGATGGATTTGCCGATGAATTTGCCGATGAATTTGCCGATAGATTTGCCGAGGAATTTGCCGAGGAATTGCCGATGGATTTGCCGATGAATTTGCCGAGAGATTTGCCGATGAATTTTCCGATAAATTGGCTGATAGATTTGCCAATAGATTTGATTTGCCGATGAATTTGCCGATGGATTCCCAGATAAATTTGCCGATGAATTTGCCAATAGATTTGCCGATGAATTTGCCGATTTTTTTACCGATGGATTTGCCGATAGATTTGCCGATAAATTTGCCTAAGGATTTGCCGATGAATTTACCGATGAATATGCCTAAAGATTTGCCGATAGTAATTTCGAAGCTTATATTTATAAACTGCAGAAACTGTATTTTCCACATAAAATAACATGGAGCCGGGTTTCTCACGTAACACAAAAGGGCGTCCATAATATATTGCCCTCATTGCCGCCTTTAGTAGGTAGGTATTTAGGTAGGTATTTATTTACTCTTTCCTACAAGCCACTTCGGGCTTATGACAGATACAGAGTTGACTTATTATTTAAAAATAAAGTAATCGAGAAACATCTGTTCTAACCGTTCGAATACATCCGTATAAATATAAAGAAGGAGATCCATCCGAGTCTTTTACACTAGGTAAGAGAAAATACGGGCATGCAAGATTCACATTCCGCATTGGGAAGAGAACAAATACCACATAAGAGAGCAATATGACAGATTGAGTGTGCATAATATTACATAACTTATAGTTACAGAATGAGAGTCAACTTATAACCTACACATGCTTAATTCAGCATACTATAGTGTATTAACACTTTAGTGCTTTTTTATCACTGTGGACATCATGAGTTCTTCCAAAATAAAAAATAGCAAACTTACAGCCATACACTTACAGAATAATTGATTGTAGCTCATGTTAGGCGACCAAAAGTCCGAAACTGCTGACATACGAATTCTTAAGACATTAACTAGATTAACAACTTGTGCTAGGTTAATGCCCTGGGCTTTCGCATAGTACACAACCTCATTAGATCGAATTTGTTTGTTACATCTGCAATCTAATATGCTATCTTTTCCGCGGAATGAGTCATGCATCATTTTGACAATCTTTCGAACGTGCTTGTTATGCAATTTTGACTCTCGGACTTAAAGTATATACCTTGTGACCTCATCGATGACAGATTTTTCCATTGCAAACTTCTTCACCATGCACTCCAGGGACGCAGGAGGGGCTACGAGCGATGAAGGGTGACGCTGGTGACTGGGCGCTGCTGTTTCCATAAGACATATGGGTGTGGGTCCCTTGCGAATTGGGAGGGGTGAGGCCTCCACTCCTCCCACTTGCACTAGAATTGGGGCTGCAGGCACAGAGGATGTTGGTGGACTGCCAGGAATGATAGCTCTTCTTTGATGGATAACTGGGTAAATTGACCTGGATCTTCTTACCCTCCTGCTTTGCCTTAAAGATCTTCTCACGAAGTTTCCGTCGTGCTTCGCGTTCCTTAGAGGGGAAGTCATCTGTAATGGATATTGCTGGAGTAACCTTCTTCAGCTTGTGGCAGTTACGAAAAATAGCTGCTTTCTCGAAACTTGATCTCAGTGTGACGATGAGTACTTTTGACTGTTGATTCCGTTTTGACAGGGGAACGACGGATTGGACAATGTCGTGGTTGACTTCGAGCGTGTCTCTAAGTAGGAGTTGGACTTGGTGAAGTTCCTGGCCTTGATGGTATTCAAGGCCCTTGATAACAATGTTTCTGGATCGTGACAAGCCTTTTAACTCCGATGTAATGAGAGTACTTGCATTGACAGTAGGTAAAGTAGCCAATTGTGCAACACAATTTTCCAGTTCAGATTAAAAAGAAAATATCTGATTTCGAAGAGAAATTGCTGAGTTGATGTGCCCAAGGCGAACAACCGCAGTTACACGATTTTGTATCACTGCGACGAACTTTCTCAGTTTCCCCTCTGATAAGAGATTGTCCACAGAAAAAGATACACTTCGTCTCATTTTGACTCAATATGCAATTATGCAACTTTTGACAGAGCAGGACGGACACGTCTGTCTCGCTCGAGTGCTCGAATAGATCTTGCCGCCTTTAGTAGCGAGCAGATGTTACGATTGGACTGGAATTTTAGGTAACATTTGCGTCAGTAGGTGGGGAGTGTACGTCAGACATTGCTTAAGTTAATAATGATAGATCCCTTCACCACTTCACCTATATCTCTGCCCTTGCCTTCTGAGGGTCTTTAGTGATTAGTGAGTAGTTGTTCGTATTGGTGAGGAGATGTTGCGTGGTGGGTGAGTTCCTCGGGAGAAGCTTATGTTAGGCTCTGGGACTTGGACATTGATTAAGATTTTGAGTCTTGTTTTTGGTTATAATACTGCTGTTCGCGTAGTTGTGGGTGTGCCGGTGGGTGGAGATGAATGGTAGTTAGTGGGAATCACTGTGATGTTAGTGAGTGAATAATAAGTGAAGTATGAGATATGTGGTTGCAAGTGAGTACGATGTGGTTGCAAGTGGGTACGATGTGGAAGAATCAGTGAATTTATGAGGATTAGACAGTATGGGTAATTCTGCAATAGTGTCACTTTAATTATCGGAGAAATAATAGCAATAAAACGTCAAACGGTCAAGTAGAAACACAATAAAATAAGAGGGAATGATGCAGACAGACAAGTAGTTGAAGAGAGACGAATAAAAAATGAATGACAATGCTATTGAATATAGAGGTGTACAGAGAATATAAGACCTTTCAGGTGACCTAAATAAGTACATCAGGAGATGTGCATGAGAAGTTAATATTAGTATGAGTAGGTAGAATACAATTCATACAATATGGAGGGACAAGAAACAAGAGTTGTTCTGCATAGATATGTTGGATTTGTCTGTTTAGGGTAAAGTCTAGTCAATAACGAGAAACAAGGAATTTACATTTTGGAGTAAAGTTGAAAACTCTGAATATGAATTACGTACGGAACAACTGCTGACATAATAAAGCGTAAGTCGACAGACATCTCACCACTGACGTGAGATCGGGATGCTAGAAGGGAGTGGGTCAAAAAAGGTCTTTTGGACAGTTCTGCAGTTTAAAATATTTGCTTTTTTAGCTATTGTGGTAACTGGTTGTTAGTTATCTGGGCATAGAGGCTGCTTGGTGTAGGGTTTTACAATAAAAAATAATAATGTTTGAAGGAAATTTGCTTGTTTAGGTACAAATAGCACAAATGAGGTATCTTGTAAAGCTATCTACTTTCTCGTAACTCAGTATCAGTAAAATCGACTAATTAAGAACTGCAGCGTATTTTCCGATTCTCTCAAGAGTTTAAACTACCAATTTATTCTAGATTTCATCAAAACAAATAAATGATAGGCAAAGTCACGATGTAATCAATAAACTGCTTCAGCTTGTCAGTATTAGTTGACAAACAAGGACAGCCGAAATGAATAACACATTGTATTATTCATTTAATGGAAAGAGGATTGAACTAATTTTAAACAAGAGGCATGGTGCATGAATGCTCAGTTAAGGCGGCCAACTGTTGGACTATACTTTCGATTACAACCCAGAAATAATTATTGCATTCTATTTAAAAATCCTACAGTTTGACCTTCCCAAACTAGCAGGTTAATATAATAAAAACCTACTCCAAGCAGCGTATTATAGCCCAGTCAATTTTATACAAATAGCTTAAAATAGAGATATCTTGTGAAACTATGGGAGCGGGGAAAGGTTCGAGCCCTGATAGCGACGGGAATTTTGGTACCTTCAACTTTGGATTTTGACCTGTGACACTACAATCAATGTTGATCTAAATTAAAATATCATGCCGCTACGAAAGTTTTGGAGAGGAGTTAAGCCAGGTTCAGGCGCTGCTGTCAATAACCTTGATAATTTCTTTGCCACTTAAGCACTAAATAGAGCTATGCGTTGAACCTGGAAAAGTAAGCAGATTTTTCATACACAATGCCCATTGCCTTTTCCAAGCATGTGTCAGATTTTAGGTTATTTATACAAAAGGTTTAAGAAATACTCAACCGCAAAGTCGGGAATTGTGTGGAACAGATGGACAACGGAGATGAACTTTAAGCCCAAATTGACTGGGCTAAAACTTTTAAATTAAAGTAAACATGCTGATCAATTCATGCTGCCTACCTACTTTGTAATTACAAGGAAGCTTCAAGGAAACCATAACTTCCTAAATTAAGTACTTTTTGATTGGAATGCAATAAATAATGCAGGAATCCCAGATAGTAATAAAACACAGAATACAAAATGCTACTGTCGCACAGTCTACTACATACTCTTACTCCTTAAGGTTGGGATGGTCACCTTATTTATTCCTTGTGTTAGTTAATTGTACTAATTGAGAAACAACAAATTAATACAGGCTTTCCTTCAGTCACACCTCAAACCCAGATCACATTACTAGAGAAGGGGATTTTTCCAAGGCCTTTAGAAGTCTGACACAACCAGTTGTAATTCGGGTTTTTTAATTTTGACTTTTTAAACATGAAGGCAAATAAAATATCTAACCCAATATTAAGACCTATGACATTACACTTTAAATTAACGAAATGGTTAGCACCATTGCCCATTTCTTGGAACCCAAAAAGCGGAGTACTTTCTGTAGAGAAGTTTACACGCAAACATTTATTTTGGTATTTAAACTACATTGTTTTAATTTGGCATATTCTAATTTGCTTTTATCTTCTAATGCAAGAAATATTCCTGAGTAGAAAATTCTTAACTTTTTTGCAGCTTATCGCTGCAATATTTGTAGAAACACTCTGTTTGCATGCTTTAATCTGTTTTTGTTATAGTATTAAGCGCTCGGAGATCTGCCTCGCTGCTTTCAATCAACTTGTACATTTACCGCATATCAGGAAAGGTAATTAAACATTCAAATATTGTACTTTTAAACAATTAAAATTTGTATGAACAAAGGGTTTTATTTTAGCGCAATTGACAACTGTGCAGCTGAACCTCCGGCGCTCAGCTTCATTTGACTTTGACCTTCTTGTCTTTGTTCTGATTAGTGTGGCATTGTTATTTGCCATAATGCCCTTTCTGGTGTCTCCATTGTTTGTATACTTGAAAGTTGACCCAACCTTTTTGATTTTTGAAACTGCTCTTTTTTTCGATAAATTACCATTTCCAACTCTTGAGCTCATCCGGGTTATTCTCTTGTTTTTGGCACTAACTGAATTTTCCCGAATAGTATTTTTAGTATTTTTAGTTGGAATGACAGACTATAAATCATTGATGGATTTTATTGTGTTTGTCAAAAACAAAGTGAACACTTCATTCCATCTACAAGTTGTGTTTTCAAGAAACATACAACTGTACAATAGAGCTTTTCTTCTAGGATGTATTGTAGACAGTATTGGTGGAGAAGTAGTGTGGAGCTTAATTTGTGCTTCATCTGTTGTTCTTGTAGGCACCGGGTATTTATCCGTCGTGTTAGTGTCTGCGCTTCCTTTGTATGTTTATTGTTTACTTCCCACATGTTTATTAGTATTAAAAATTTCAGTAGTATATGGTTTCAGCTTTGGAATACAGTGCTATGAGCAAAGTAAGGAACTTGTACAAATTTGGAAGCACAAAGCTATCGGCACAAGCGATAGGCGGTATTGTACTAGAAGAATTAGAGCGATTGCTCCTGTACGCCTTTACACACGAGCATTTGGTTTTAATTTTTACTATTATAAAAAATCGACGATATCTACTTACTTCAGCTTTTTAATTCTAAATACTATGAATGCAGTGTTATTGATTCCTTTTGATGGAGTTCAGTTGCAATTTCTGAAACAAAAGCTGTAAATATTCGCATGTTGGGATTGTATTTCTATTAAAATGTTATACTGGTGCAATAGCATAAATTGTTCTTCCATTATTGACATCATGTCTAAACTTAGCTTAGTATTATTAATGAATGCTTAATTTTACATGTTTGTATGTGCATGTTTTAACGCGATGAAAATTTAATGCATTAGACCCTTTTTGAAGCACTTTATCATATCGTGTGTGAAACTTTAGGGAAGAATAAGTTTAACTAAAGCATAATTAATTTATTGATTGTACTTATGTTTATCGTTTTAACTGGTTAAAAACTACTGGTTTTCTAATTAGGAAAACTTAATAAAGGACAATTCTAACAATAACTTAAACACCGTGATCGTTTATAGTTTATTATATCAAACCTGCTCTCAATGAGCTTGTTACGTTTGACAGTATAAGAGGAAATGTAAGAGTAATCAAAGAATAATATAGTTCATTGTATGAAAATGGATGATGATAATAAGTTATTTGGTTCGTACAAGAATGGAAGATTTATGTTTTAGAGGAGAGCATTACAGGTTAATTGAGTTTTAAAATGAGTTTTAAGATTTTTTCGGAAACAATTAATGTTAGAAACATTGACAATACTTTGAGGTAAGGAGTTGAAGAGTTTACAGGCACTGTATTGGAGTGATTTTTCACCTATACGATTAGATGGTTTGAGTGAAATATGGAAGTGTTTGATGTGACGAGTGTTGTGTGTGTGTATACAGTCTCTCTTTGTAAAAGTGTTTCGGAAATAAGGTATACATTCAGTTAGAGCAATTCTGTAAAACATACAAAGTGTGGAGTAAATGAAATTTTCACTCGGCATGAACCACTCCAAGTCGGTTCGCATGAGCTCTCTTACAGGAGCAGAATACGATAGACCCAGAACGGTTCGTGCTGTTTTTCGGATATTGCGTTCAAGGATTTTCAATACATACGAGGCAGCATTACCCCATATAGAACACATGTAATTTAGTTTTGATATCAGGCATGCATTAACAATCGTTAAGAAATTGTCAGGTGACAGGAGACTTTTAAGTGGGTACAAGGAGCGAGCAGTGAGATGGTAGCTTCGAGAGAGATTAGTGATGTGATCAGTCCAGGACAGCTTCGAATCGATGAGCAACCCAAGACTCTTTAGTGTCTCCGGAATTTCAATTTCACATCCTGATCGTGTACTTCTTGCTGTGTTTGATAATTTGAATCATTTCATAAGGAATTGAATTAGTACATAAACGCAAGCATCATAGATTGACAACTAATTTACTAAAACAAAACCCTTCAAAATGCTATTCAAGCTTAGTAATTTTGAAAGTTATGAAAACAACCTTTTCCAGGGGTTCGAACCTTTTCTTGACTTGAATTAAAGAACCAATCAAACGAGTAAGGAGGGGTACTTGTTAAAGTACTACAATATTTAGAGTGTTGTTATAGAAGAGTTTAATCTTGAAAAACATTAAATCCTTAAAACATAATTCCTCTCTAATTACCTTTGCCAAGTTTATAGACAAAAACTGTTTACTTGAACAGTAAATTTTGTAACTCAATATACGTCTTATTTTGATGTATGTTTCGTGCTCTTACAGTCAAAAAGGAGACCAAATAACAAGCTAAAGCAATAAACAAAGTTTGTAATAATGTTTAATTGACAATTTATATCATATAAATGAATATTCTATTAGAATTGATGATCATTTATATTTATATCCAAGTAAGTACAAAAAACTCTTTTTCTTTTAAAGTAGCACATTGAGTTATATAGCACAAGCAATAGCTTTCGGAATATTTTCCCTAAATGTATTATAACGGTTGCTAAATGGCTGAAATTGATATTAAAAAGTAGGAAGATTGCTAAAATCGAATTTCAGCTATACACCCTTCAATGTAATTCCGATGTACAGGGTGAATCTGTTCGATAGGCACGATCTTTGGAGCTTAATAAGTCCGCATAAAACCAACGGATATTCATTTGTTTGGGCTTTTTTTAAACCTAAAGCGATTCCAAGTCGTTCCATGTAAACGTTAGTCAGTTCCAG
The DNA here is from genome assembly GCA_034696565.1 of Isotomurus graminis. NCBI lineage: Eukaryota > Metazoa > Arthropoda > Collembola > Entomobryomorpha > Isotomidae > Isotomurus > Isotomurus graminis. The sequence continues at coordinate 25,424 of JAQGAB010000221.1, read as the reverse complement.
TTATCGGTTGGGTTGTAGTGGGTTCAAATATAAAAATGACCATGGTTTTATGACACGTAGCGTGGGCATGCATAGGGAATAAATTGCTTGGTGACGAGTAGTTTCTGGGACTTTGGCACAACGCGTCTTGATAAGCTCGTAGCCAAGATTTGAATGCTCGGCAGTTTGATTGGCATATGAAAGTTTTTAATTTAATTAACCATCGAATACCTAAAAATAGTCAAAATCCAGTGGAACTGATAAATCATATGGATATGTTTAAATGGACGTCGTACGTAGTGCCAAGTGTAGAGTGCCAGTAATTACTTGTCTCCAAGCAATTTATCCCTATACTTCCCAATGTTATGGGTCATAAACCATGGTCAATTTTTATATGTGCCCCTACTCCAAACCGTACGATAGTTTTGAAGGACTGACGTCCACATGGAACGACTTGTAATCGCTTTAGCTTTAATACAAGCCCAAACAAGTGAATATCCGTTGGTTTTATGCGGACTTATTAAGCTCCAAACATCGTGCCTATCGAACAGATTCACCCTGTACAAGCGTTATACCCAATTAAAATGTTCATAATCAACGCATAAATATTTTATAATCAACTACTTTGAATAGGAAATGTTTGTTAAAGTACAAATAAGGCAATGAGTTGTTGTGCACAACTAGCTAGTTCTTCGTAACTCAAATGGAACTTTTTTCCTCAGTAGTCTATCTAGCTTTTCTAGTCTAACTAGAGAAATGATCACTAAAATTAGCTCTCCAAAATGGTAAGTCACTCCACTCAAAAAATTGCAATTGCAAAAACAGGTAACCACTTTATTAAGGGGATGGATGTGACTCTAGGGGAGAAAATGAGCCGGTCATCACTGCAGTGTCCCTCAGAAAATGACTTTGGTTGCATTTTCAGAAACAAAAAACCTTCAGGCTCATAATACAAAAAACTATTTTTCAAAAGATTCATTACCTAATCCGTGGGAGCTTCGGAAAAGTGTTCAGTCTTCAATGGGACACCCTATATGTATGTTTTAGTTGCCTAGGCTTAATAAAGCTGCTTGGTGTAGGTTTTTCATTCAAGGGATTTAATTTTCTATTAATCTAATAGTAATAAATATGTGGTAGACAGTCTTAGATAACTGAGTTTCAATCAGTTTATTATAGTCTGTCAGTAAACGCAAGTCCGTTTTAATGAACCAAACTTATTTTCTTAATAAACATTCTCAAAAATTATTTCTGTGATATGCCACTAATTACAAAGCATAACATAGACAACAAAACTCGGAGCATTTTCATGGACAACAACACGTTACTAAATTCACATCATTTCCACATTTGGAGATATCAAACAAATTTTAAAGATAATAAATCTCTCAATGGATTTATTTCTTCACTGGTGGAGTCCTGAGCCATTTCAAACCAAATGCAGCAGGTTCAGCAAAGCCATATTTTAAAATCTGTGAAAATTGTTTTAGAATTGACTTATCCAAAAACTGTTTTCACAAGAGTTCTAGGTGGTACATGTAGCTTCATCCCCACGAAAATTTTCAAAATCCGAAGCACCAACTTTGGGGCTTTAAAAACACCGTATTCACTGTAAATCGGTTAGTTTCGATAATCAGTGTAAACCATCGAACCAAAAGCGTCATTAAAACTTACAACAAACGTAATCCCGTTAAAAAATCAAATTTTCAAACCTCTGTTGTATTGCATTATAACCTCAAAAATTGGACTAACTAATGAAAATAACGATTTTACATCTAAATCCTTTTCTACACCACTTAAAGACACTTTCTTAGCGAGATATTCGATCGTGAGAGCTGCACGATTGTAACACGATAACGTGTAGGTCAGTTAACTACATAACGGAACATAGATGCTAGAAGTTAATTCGTAACCTGTTAGGAAGATCATAAAGGAATAAATGATGGTTAGAGATTCGTATAAATACTATACACAGAATACGGGTATGGATGGAAAACCGGTGATGGATCCCCCATTGTCAAAACCATCCACCATCTTCGACAGGACCCCGCTGAGCTCGGCGACAATTTGTAGTAAGCACACCTTACGATCCCGAATACAGACTTGTCCCAAGAAACTCAAGTCAGTTCAACAATCTCACTGTCAAGTCCTCGCCACTTGAAGACACCTTCTTCGCTGGGTATTTGATCTTCCGCTCTGCTCTAATTCTGTGGATTTCTCTACCGATGCTTACAGTTGCAAACATAGTTATGATATCCAAAGTACGGTAATACATGAATTAAATTCTGTATGAAATCTATCAATTAAGTTTGTGTTCCAGACACCAGGACCGACAAAGTCGAATAAAACACGAGACGCTTTCTGCTGTTGAATTGAAACATCTCCAAACAACTAAAAAGCTTCTGAAATTTCGAGTGGTTTATACTCGCTGTGCAATATTGTTCAATTCTTTACTGCAACGTTGAATATTATTTTAGGCCCACATGCAATAGGCATCGTGTTTCGTGCGTTACTGTTAGATAATAATATTCCGAAGAATAACCATCATCAATTCTCATCTTTCCTAATTCATCTGAAGACCAAAGACTAATGATATCATTGTACTTGTAAGATCTTCGTAACCTATTTTGTCCCTGTTGTGTCCATTTTAGGTTTTATGACTAGAATGAATGTCAAAAAGGGAAACTGACCTAACACAAAGAACTGTATTACTTTTTACTGGAGTAATGATATACCTATTAGACAAATGCTATACTAAGCGTCTCCTCTTTATAAAAACCAAATGCAGTCTTAGAATCTTTAGCATCTTTAGTATTAAGGGAAATAAATATGAACGAGAGAAATGAGTGATTATACCTAAAACAACCAATCTCACAATTAACATTACTCTAAAGTCTAAAGCTAGCCGGAGGTAACATCACTAAAAACCCAGATAACAATTGCCTTACCTGATATTGAGCTATAACTTAAAATTGTGTTGTAAACTACCTTATTTATTATAAATTTGGGAATGGATTTATAGATACTTTAAAAAGTATTTTTAGGCGGTCATCAGGACAGATTGTGAGACTGATCGTTTGGTAAAGCACAATCAGCACTGAAAATATAGAAATTACTTTATTTGGTTGAAAAGACTAAATTTTAAGCAGAATTGTGAATTTGTGTGATAAAAATAATTAATGGGCGCCTATTTTTAATTGTCTTGGATAAAAAACTGCTATTAGCAAGTGTTGTAATGTTTGAAGTAAACATTATACACAGGAAACTACTTTGTTTTAGGAGCCCTGTTTGACCACAAAGTACATTTAACAAAGCAAAATGGATTAATTAAAGATTGTCAGGAACTACTTCTGTATAAAACTTAATACAAAATGTGTTTTATGTAATGCATTCTTGAGTTGTTAAGGAGTTTAACGATTACTTTATCTTCACTGCCTTTATGAAACATATTCATGTCTCGTACAAGAAACTAACGAATATTAAAGCATCCCTCGCAAATAATATTGGAACAGAATACTTTTATTAATCTTTAGGAAAACATTTACCAAACTGTTCTACAATAAATTCTAATAAACCGTTTTTGTAATACAATCTACAGCCACGTTTCGTTTCCTTCAGGTTTCATCAATAGTCAAAGCGCAGCGTATGAGTCGAGCTTATTATGATCCGCATCTGTAGTCACATTCACATTTCCACTGGATTGCTTCAGGTGTGGATTATTCTTGCACATTGCGTATGATTTCAGCTTTTCTATTTGCGTGGCCATTTTTGTCAGCTCTTCCTGCAAACAAATATTATACAATTTAGTATTAATCCCTTAAGTGTCACTGTTGAAGTCGTGTGCATTACTTTTAAATGTTGATTCTCTTCCTCAAGATCCAAAGTCTCATGGCCGAATCCATTTGCTGAAGTCGGAATATCTTTAAGAGCTTTCGGATCCCCTCGTAATACGCTAAGAAGCTAAAAAGCAATCACAAAAGAAAGTTAATCAAACTCCCCGTACTTACAAACCAGTCCAGTTCCTTAATTACCTTGCTGCCAAACACCAGCGCAATGGTAACAGTTGTACTTAATTGGGTTCTCACAAACGCCAAGAGGTACTTGGTATCCGGACCAGCCTGCGGTACCAACAGTAAACTGCAAAAACACCAACGTACATTAACTCCTTTCCTTGTTCTTTGTACAAGAAGCCATAAATCATTACTGAAATGTGACCATGATGACATTGGTGAAAGCAATATTATAAATGGAGTAGGAGATAAACTGGGCGTCAGGATTCTCTCGGATTCGCCAACAAATCCAAACTCCGTAGCCTAAAAAGATTACTTCCCCGATGGCCAGCGAATGGTCCCACCTTTTAAACAAAAAAGGGTTCATTTATCATCTCCCGTCTTTGGCCATTATCTCCTGAGTAAATGATTTGTACCAGTTGTAGACACACTGGAAGAACTTGAGGTCATCTGTAGTAAACATAGGCTCAATACTGGGTGGGTCGCTTATTGTCCAAGCAAACAGGTACAAGAGCATCACTACCATTACTGGACTCATCCAGTGAAGGAGATGCTTCTCGGTGAGTTTAATTTTGTGTGCTGATTTAACTCGGAATGTTAGAAAGACTCTGTACACATTTATATTCAAGGATCAGGACTTGATTAACTATTAATTAGACTTTCTCATTCATTCATACCGACATAGCTTCATGTACAACGCTGTGTAAGTAACACAGAATCCCAAATGCCTCGTCCATTTTACAGCAATGCAAGTAGCTTCGCTAAGAATTGGGAACAACGCGATCATCTGCAAATACACCAGGTTAATCTCTTCTTTGGTTTCTTCCTTAAGCATTCCACACTGAATCTTTACCTCAGAATACATAATAACACATCCACACAAAGTAATCCCATGGAACAACGGAGAGGAAGACTTAAGCACAGGTTTCTTTCGGTACTTGTACGTCACAAGGATCAAAGCCAATGACCCAAACGAACAAATGACAGAGACGGACAGAAGGACAATTCTGTAAGGAAAAAACCTTGTGACTGTCACCCGTGAACAAATAACAATCAATAAGAAATCAATCTTACCGAAAGACCAAACTACTCGGAGCCAAACACGACACCCCGTCTACACAATCCTCACATCCATCTGGACATTCCTTGCACGCCACAATGTCCTGGTACATCACAGAGTCCTCGCCATTCGTCTTGTTCTCACGCATTGTACTCCAAGCAGCTGTACACATGGAAAATGATTAAACATTAAGTACGTCTGAGAACAACTGATTGACAAGTCTCCACGGTTCAAAATACCTTCAGCAATTCCACCAGCAATAGTATTGTTAAGTGAAGTATTGTACGCATACTTGTTCCGTTTACATTTGCACTCGTAACTGCCAAGTCGCCAAGGATTGCCAGGAATAAAATGACACTGGAATAAAAGAAATGATTGGGATACATTTAACATTGAGTTTTTAAGATTGTTGGCTTACCACACTCGTTCCTCTGACTCTGTCGCACTTGTGAGAGTCTCTAAAGTAATACAACGGATTGGCAATCATGTCCTTGTCCCTTTCTTGTTCAGTGGAGAAGCCACACGGGTTTATTTCAAAAGAGGAAATGTCAAGGTCCAAGCTGAGCTCTCCGTATTCTTCGATTACTCTGGAAGATATGAAATGGAATGGTTCACGTGGGAAAGCATAAAGTGACCTGATGTGTTTTTACCTGTCTTTAGACTTTATAGGAAACCACGCAGTGTATGAAGCTAACCAGGAGTTCTTTCTAATTGGGGACAGAGGAATGTGGTTGTGACCTCGGAGATTGTCCAGGTCATTTTCCGGCTCACTCCTTGACCTGATTATTAAATCACTTTCTGAAAGTATCTTTTGGTTCTTCGCAGTGGAACAGTTAAAGTATGGCCAAGTCCAGTAGGACCCTCCGTTCATTCCTCCGTCCATAAGTTTATTCTGGTGGTACGAACTCTTGGGGACGGGTGAGTCTCCGTAGCCCATAAACTTTGTGTGATCGAATTCAGCGTTGGGATTTAAGTACCAAGGCTGCTTTTCTAAATCTGAGACTTTAACTCGGGATTTAATAAGTAGTTCTTGGGTAGGTCTTTTGGGATCATCTCCGAGGAATAGAAACGGGTTGGACTTGACGGCAGATGAACGTTCGTTATCTTCAGGGTTGGAATGGTGGCCCAAAGTGAACAAGAACTGTTCAGAACTCCTCCCGTTGTGAATAAGAAGTCGTACGTCCTTTAGTGAATAAGCTTCTTTGACTGTTTCCAACACGTACTTGTACACTTCTTGCTCATCTCTTTCTGTAAATATAATCAGTGTCACTGTTTAATTCCCCCGTGTTAATACACGCCAGCAGATGCGCCTATATTGTAAATTGTAATTCAATTAACGCTGTGCAAAAGGAGAATACAAATGAGGTACTTTATTTCTAGTGACGGGGGTGGTTGGAACTTGGCAAGCTGGTGTGTGATAAATGACTTTAATTTAATTGGAAATTACTAATAAGACTCTCTCTCTTAGCATATTGGAAAGGAAATCGATAAATGAGACACACACAACTCAGTTCAAAGGAGATCAATAGGATTACACAAAAGTTAAATTGATTTTAGACTAACATAAAAAGCTTTTAGAATATTCCACACAAGCACTTTCACTCCAGCCTTCTTGTCTAAACGTCAACCAGGTAAATTACTAAATTGTAATTACTCCAGACACACTTGATCCCAAAGAAACTTTTCCAACTTACCAACTTCCTTCTTGTTTTTTATCCGACTCTCGTACTTTTTGAGTTTATAGAGGAAACTCACAATCATGTCTACTTTCTCCATAATCACATTTGCAAACTCAGTAGACAGTTTGACATCTCTCATCATTTCAAATTCATGGACACACTGCTCCGAAATCAGTCCTGTTGACAGCTCTTCTATTTTCTTTAGTCGAGAGGTCTTCTCATCCAATTCCCGGATTGTTTCCTGTGTAATCATTCAACAAAAGGAATGTAATAACTTCTGTATGACGCACATTAAGTCTTGGGCCTTTCTTATCGAATACATTTAATCTCATTAATCCTTATTGACCATGAAGTGTGTGTATACATAAAAGAATTCCAATACTCACTGGATAATGTACAGAAATAAAACCACAGTAGTCACTCAACCTTTAAATCATTACGCTACTGTTGCTTCCCACGGACAAAAAGGATGTTTAACTCTCACACAAACACAGAGACAAACTTTCCCAGACAAACAACAGAAAAAGCCTCTCATTATAATGAAATGTCACTCACAGATTATTTGGTAAAGAATAAAGAAACCTTTACCCTTCATTATTATTATTTCCCTGAAAGCGTCTACATTTTCCACGTTGCATTATTGTTTTCCCAGAATTAATGAGATGAAAAGAGCAAAGGTCAAGTTGTGGTTATTCCTAAGAGTATAATTCCCTACCATTCCTCAGCCAAAGGGTATTAAATTCAAAACTCCTTTCGAGCTTAATAACCTGAGAGATGAAATACCCAAGGGTATCAACTATAACTGTCATCCGTTCCTAATTAAACTTGCTACTTACCTTCTCAAACAATCTAACAAGTAACGAAATGTAATCAGAAGTTAAGTGCAACGCGTTGGTTTCTCTGTAATCTGTACACGAGCAATAGTTTCTGAAAAAATGTGACATTTCTTTCATCACTTTCCCCGTCAAAGTCCAACAACACCACCATCGGTTTATTTCCCACAGTATTACTTAAGGAGAGGAGTTGTAAGAAGCTTCCTTCATTCATTAATCATCGCTATCACAATTCCCAGTGAGATGAAAGGCGTAAAGAGAACGTAAAAGGGATGAGACTACAACAAAGTTTGTCAATCAATACACAAAACTCCTCCATTTCACCCATTCCTTTGGTTGCCGTATTCGTAGTGGAAACTTTATGCCAGCTTTCTACACTTTCTCATCCTTTGCAGGACTTAATATAACTGTCCCTTGTCACCCTCAATCTACTTGGAGGTCTACTTTCGCTCCTTATACACAGAACCCTTGCTATCGTCCTGTAGTGGAAGAAATGGTTGTTATGATCATGCTGATGGCCCCCATCTTTCTTCCTTTCAATTTATATTCAATAAATTTACAAACAACCGTGTGTGTTTGTTGAAATGGATAGTTATTCCTTGCAAATATAAATCTAAAGACCTGAATGAACTGAGGAGGCTGATGGTAGATGTCTTTAAGAAATGTCAGAGACAAGGATATTCCACGGGTTTATTTATTGGATTGAAACGGCTACGTGTCTAGAATACAGTCGCATATGTCTTGCGTAATTCATCCAAACGTCTTACAATCTCTTCGTAAACTTTCGTAGACTCCAAGAAGCTCCATGTCATTGCTAACCTAGTTGCTTTACAACCTAAGCCTATAAAGAACACATTTTCCTTTGAAATTAAACCATGTCACATTCAATATCAGTGTAGTGCATCTCTAGAGCCTACAAGAAGAGACTAGACATTCACCTTGAGTCCCTGAACAAAACAGAGAAGGAAACCAATGATAAAGATTTGATGGTGGTGGTGTTTAAGAGCCAAACACTTTGTATGATGGGCCCTCTGATGCATTGTGCCCGGGCAATAATGGGTTTAACCTGAAAGAACTCTTTAGTGAAAGTAGGAGAGGACTTTCCAGGGTGAAAGTATTCTTGGCACACAGCCAGATCTGCCACATCCACATATACAGTTTAAGTGCTTTCAAGTGGATGATGTGTGTAGTGGAGAGTCAAGGACAAACAAGGGAACTCTCACACAGGGAGTTCCAAATTCTCACTCTCAACGAATCAATTTCTGCCTTAATCTACGAATCAATCGAACATTAATTCTTAATTTAAAAAGATGAAGCATCTTTCCTCAAACGAACACACACACAGGGTGTTCAATACTTAATAGGTTCTTTTCTTTTCTTCTTCCATTAAGGTTTAACTCAGAGTTAATGTTTAAAGACACAAAAGTACTTTGTAAACTATAAAGCTGTGGGTTGAATTAGAAATCTCCTGTACAGTTCAATGCACAAGAATAAAAAGAAGCCTGTCAATACGTTCTTCGTTATTACTTGGTAGACAGAGACGCAGATGAGTAGCGTTTGCTGTTGCAGTTCATCTACAAAATATTATTATTCCCTTTCAAATGGAAACACAAAGCCTTTTCCTTTTAAAGTCTTAAGTAAACATTTATTCTTCTCCAACAACTTTCCATCATCATTGAGATATTACTTTCTCCATCACAGACACACCTACCAGCATCTCTGACGACGAGCATCTCTGCTGAGCCTTCTTTAAAAACCCTCCTATCCAAAAAACTTGTATAAAGTATATTAAAACTCCTGTCCCACTTCAATCTTCTTCCCCAGCTGCCTCTCACTTCTGTTTTCACAATTGATTTCCAGTCTCTTTTCTTAAGAAAAACTTACTATTTTTCATCTCTCAGTGTAAACGGCAACTCCAGAAACAAAAGAATAACTCTTTAATACACGAAAGATAACCAAAAGTTTTCTCTCAAGTGTCCTTCGTTAAATTCTTAAGAATCCTTTTCAATTCTTCTTCACGTCTCATTTACTTTTCTCTCCAAGGAGGACGAGGACACACAGAAGGAATCTCAGACAATCAATTCTGCTTTTAAAGTCTCCAAAGACTTTAAAAAATCAGTGTCAGCGTTTTCTCATGTCACAGGAGTGTTAACCTTGAAGACATTCTCTAGCGATGAGAGGACACACTCAATCTCTTAGCACAAATTGAACCAGAGATACAGAAATCAATACGTGTCTCCATATTTGATTTATGTCTTTAATATCTTTTGACTTAATCTGGTTTTGTCCTGCTGCTGCCTCAGCAGTTTTTTTGTTACATCTTCCAATAAATATGCAGTGTCATTAAGTCTCGTTCACTTTGATTTATTACTCTTTATAGAAAACATCTTATATTCTTACCTCACTTAATGGAGTAAACTCTTGTTGGTCAGGATCTAATGACCCAATATCCAGAGTAGTAATGACATCAGGCTCCACAATCGGTCCAGGTCCACCTCCAATTCCCTCTTGTGTCTTATGGTGACCTTTAGCTTTACTTCTTAACCCATTTTCTTCATTATTATCACTTTCATTCGGTACATCTACCACACCAGCCTGTTCCTTCTTCTTAACTCGTTCCTCAGACTCATCTTTATGGTTGTGAATCATTTCAAACTCTACTTCTTTACTTTCACTTGTCATTATGTGGGACCCGGTGGTTTCTCCCAAGAATCCTACAATCACAATAATCCCTAATAAACTACACAGAGTTCCGTGAGACATTCTTTCTGGTTTTTTTCTGCATCTTCGAAAGAGTCTTCTTTTACTTCCAGAGTTCCATTGGAAGCAGAGGCCTTCCATGTTTGTGTATTCCGAATTCACAACAGTTCACTTCACAGCCATTATATTCTTATCACATAATGTTCACATTAAAGACATTTGAGACTTGACTACACGCGACTAAATTACCATCATAAATTCCACTTGATCTCTAATCAGCATCTCACTAGGAAACACACTCGTTGGTGACGGAGTAGTTGCGTCGGGCTGTTCAGAGATCCGTTCACAGAATATTCTTCAGCCTTGAACGAATCTTCTTCCACTTGATAGTTTATACATTCTATTCTTCATCCAATAACGAACTCCTTCATCTCTCCAAGTAATTCCTGTGTCAATACGGATTAACATTTTATTAAATAAAGTGCTCTCTGATAAAGAAGCTTCGTATCTCAATTTTTAGATAAAGAAGTACATATACAGACTCTGCATTATTCGTGTAGTGACTTGACTCTTATTATTCAAGCTTAGTTCTTGTAAGAAAAGCTTTAAGATCTCAGGAAAAAGTCTCAAGTCACTGGAGAAGAACCCACGCAAGTAGATCCAACAAATGGAAATTCTTCCGCGTGAAATGCTCCTTGGATTTTACCAATAATCTAATATATCTTGGAGGAAGTGAACTATCCTGCTGCGTATTTTTTGCTTCCGATCGCCTGGAAGGAATTGCACAGTTGTGTAAGGAATAAGGAATAAAAAAGAATTCAGGAGGAAGTCAGGGTAGAATCCCTTTACACTAAAGTAACTTTCACTTAATGTCTCCCTGTACACCAATTCCCAGTCTTATATAAGAACCTCCCTTGGAAAAAGAAATATGAAACGAATAACAATTTCATATTGACCTCCACAGGTACAGAAGTATGAGTAGGCTGAGTAGCTTTGTATACTCACTCACTAAGGAAGGTCTGGAGATGACTGGAGAAAGCAACTCGGAGTAAGTATAACCCAGTGTGTCCCTAATATTCCTTTTCCCAGTAGGAATCCAGTTCACCAGTTCTACACTTCCAGTACACATGCACAACACACACTTTCTTTATCAGACATGAGCAAGAACCTTTCCACACTTTCGTAGAATTGAATGAGAAAGCAACTCTGGGCTCTTTGGAACTTGAGTGAAGAATCCTCTACTAAATTAATTCAACTTTCTAACAAGTCTTTTTCTGTCTTTCCTACTTACTTAACCAGAAATCCTGTCAGTAGAATGAGGAAATCATTGTGTGTGAAGAACTGTATACCTTTCTTATTCATTTCTGGGTCTTTTGTGTTGAATCACATAACTTCATACTGTGTTTTTGTGGCTTTACATTTACATATGGCAGTGTTAAGTATTACTTTCTCCACACACTCAGTAGAGTTCATGGCAGTTTTAAAGGACATCTTATGAGTAAGGCTTCTTATTTCTCTCTAAAAAATGAAAGTGTCAATCAAGGTCCTCGCAGTGTATTTCCACTGATCTATCTGCCGATAAGAAGGTTCCTTAGACTAAAAACAATAATGAGAATGAGAGAGGTTTTGAGAATGTTGCTTTCTCTACTTCCACTCAAGATCCTTTCAGCTTCGTATCTCTTTGAATGCAAGTTACTTCCACTTCTGCATTTGGCTGAGCAACGTGTCTCACTAAAACTACTAACACAGCTAAAATAAATCCGAGAGTAAATGAGATTTTTCATTCGCTTTATCTCTGCTGCTACTCTGTAGACTTCCAGTTGAATTACTTTATGTGATCGCTAGAAGAAACCATTTCACACACACTGGATGTGGATTATGATGATAATGATGTACGTGATTGGGAGTAGAAAGTAAAAAACAGAAAACCCATCGGGTGCAGAGGACGAGATAGAAAGTCAACCCAAAGGAAGGCTAAGGAGTGTGTGAAATTGAATGTAATAAGAATAGAAATAAATCCGCCGTTCCTTAGGATATTTCTTGAAATGGTGTGTTTAGACGTGCCGTTAGTATGTAAGAGAGTGTAGGGAACAAATGAGCTTCCAAACGTGGCTCTTGGTTGTTAAACATGTCGTGTTGCCTTATAGACAATCGCAGGAAAGCTTAAGAACACAAGAAAACATCTGTATTGATTCGTAATCATTTTTAGCTTTGCACAAGTCCCAATCATTAAAAGGAACGTTAGTAAACATGCATTTGTACGTCAGTGTCTTCGTTATTAACTCTTACAGAAAGTGTGCAATCATTTAACAAAGTTAATACTTCTGCGAAGTTAATACCAAACGGAGTTAAAAGGCTTTTGAATCTGAAGAAGAGCCGAAGAGCGTATTGATGAGTACACAGCAGCTTTCAGCTCTGGAAGTCTCAATTAACCAACAACTCATCCTTTGCATTTCCAACGAACCATACGGAACTTGGTTTAATTCTGTTTCATGTGAATTGCCTCAAGAGTAATACAAATACCCAATTAGATCCCAATGCATTAATTGAACTTGTGTTCACAGATGGTATGTGTAACACGATATGCTTCCGTACGATGTCCGTAACGATTTTGTTATCCAGAAAAACATATAACTGAAGTATATACATTAATTAGAAACATCCGCTGTTAGGATATTTCCGTCGTAAGTTTAGTACAAGCAAAACACCGCGGTGGCTTGTAATACTAAAACCGTCTGCTTATCAATTACAGAGAGGAGATTAATTTAATTACATAGAAAAGATGGAAGTAACAGGAAGACGGGATATTCTTGCAAGCTTATTTAAGTGTTACACAAATTCCTTAAAATTAGTCATACGAACATATTGAAGAAACATCCTTCTAGGAAACCCCGTATAATTCCCAGAGACGAGGAATGAACCGAATAAGGAGAAACCCTATTCAATAAAGATTTTTATTAAGTCCCAGCAGGTAGTAAAAGCTTTAGTCACATTTATACTCTTTGCAATCTAAGGAGAGGATTTATTTGCGACGTCTGGAAATGAAGGAAGCAGGTCTCCTATTGAGAATTAGAAGGGAAAGTCCAATATGAAGCTTGACTGGTCAAGAAAGAAAGATAAAGTTCACCAGAAGAACTTTTCATTCGTTGAAGAAAACCCTTGAGAAGAACCCCCTGGTGGGCAATTTCTATACACTCGCAATTTGAAAGAAGCAACCTAAACACGCACATGGTTAAGCAATAAGACAAGATTAAGTCTATAATCCTCACTTTTCTTGTCCGAAATCTACTTGCGTAGTCAAGATTCCTTGTTAACCAATCTGACCTAACCAGCCGCTTCTTATCCTTCAACACAAATCTCATGGAAAGTTAAACAGGTGTTAGCTTAACGATGTCATTTGGATGTCCTTCTTGTTTAATAGTTAACTGGTAAATCACAACTCAGTGACTGGTGAACAACTCCTACGAGTTAATCTTGTTTTATTGTAAAAGTTTCTGCAGCCACGTAACGCATTAAGGAAGTAGGAATTCGCTTCTGTCTTGTATTATGCAATTCATAAGTAACTGCGAAATAAATGATGTGTAACGATCTCCAACTTATTTCATTATCTGTTAGACTGACAATGAGTAAAGGCAAGTATGGCAATGCGCAAGGATACATGGGAATCAAATGTATTGATCCATTCCCACTGGACCTCTTCATTCCCATTTATATGTGTACACTGATGAGTTTGCCTCAAGATTAAGTCTATAGACACTTCATGTCTCTTACTTCCCAAAGAAAGTCCATGGACTACTACACAATACATTTCTTTCATTCTTCCTTCGAATTGTAAGGTTATCTAAAGCTCCACAGGTACAGTGGCCAGTTGATTTCATTCCACAACCTTCCATCTCACCCAGAGGCTCTTAATTCTAGGATTCCGTTAGCTAAACAACAAGTGTAAACTTGGAATAACCATCCATGTAAAGTAATGTCAACGAGCGTTATAAATAATTCGTGAGTGAAGAAAGGCTTCTGAAACCAAACAAATCAAAGGCAACGAGTGGATTACCAACTCAACCAAACAAACCTCCTTCCCAAAGTCAACTTGACTTTCCACCACAGACACTTTCCCAAAAATCGCAGTGAACATTAAATTACGAAACTTTTGAAGAAACGAAAAGTAAATCCAACTGTAACTTTTCGTGACTTGTGCAATAAAAAACAAATTATTGTTGGTTGAGTTAACTTTACGTTTCGTGTGCTTTTACACTGACTTGTTACTTGAAATCCCTCATTCATCTCTTTCCCAAGTCCCACTGGTTTTTTAATTATTGCACAATTGTGTGATGTGTGTTATAAGCTTACAGAGAAGGCTTGCTTGTCCTTTTACCTAATGATTTAAGCAAACTTTCATAGGGTGAAAGATTCCATCTCATCCACTCATCTTAAGGAATTAACTTAGTTCAAATAACCTCGGGAGTTGTGACCTTGTGACCTTTCGGCATTTTCAGCGAACACTGAACTCTACAGACAACTCCAGTGCGATTATTCAAGATGAAATTCCACGCTGATCAATCCATCCAGCCGATCCTGCAGCCGTAAACTCTTTTTATTATCTCTTGCTGGAAATTTTTCCACAACTATTCTTCTATTCCGAATCATTTCACTTTCATCCGTCTTTCCGTGTGATCTTTACTTTCGGTTAGGAAAGAATTCCAGACTAAAGGCTGGTACATTTATATCCCCGGGATGTAACTGAGCAGGAGGAGAAGCGTATCTCCAATAAGCTCATCGATGAAATTGAATTCCATATGGAATTCCAGAACTAAAGACACTGGAGACTTAAGTCGAGGATGCACACAGGCGGAAATATTTCACTCACACCGTCGCCGGAGTAATGGATATCTCGTGTGTATGAAACAGTGAAAACAGTGAAAGATAAGAAATCGAGACTGTCTCGATGTTCACTGTGTGTAATGCACATGTCTTTGCATGAACACATGAAAGATACACAGTGAGACGAAGCTACACTACTCCATCGTCTTGGAAAGTCGTTTTACTTGTCTCTGTATTCCAAACCGTATGTGTGTTTAAGTAAAAAGTCTGCCTCAAGGCATTGTGGATGTCTGAAAGCGTAAAAAACCGTATCATCCCAATTCCCAATCACTTCCATACGAACTCTATCGCATGTCTTGAGACTTTCTTGAATTCGTGACTTTCCATCTGCCAAGTCAGGCGAAAGACTCCCGTAATCCCCAATTTCCTTTAGCTTCATCCCACAAAGATCCGGTAACTGTTAACCACTGACTTTTCCACTGCGTCTCAGGGCAAATGCTAATATTAATAATGGAATAATCAAAAGACACACACGTCGAACGTGTGTCTGCGTGTGTGGCTTAATCTCTAAACTGAATATACAATGTGCAGCCATTTCCACACGGGGCACTTCATCTTACATTCATGCAGCCCGGAGCTTTCCCTCTGGTCGATGAATGTGCTTTCTCTCGGTAGGTTTAAGGAGAGCATTACTAGTAACCACAAAAGTGGGATTCCTACTGCATTTTTTTTTCTTCCTATTCCTTTCTTTTATTACTACGAATCTTTGCTACATTGTAAGTATGCCTTCTTTCTCCTGCAATCTGCCTCTGCCTAAATGTATTCCGTACAAGAACCAACCTTTCCAGGACACGAATAATGTGATGAGTGGCTGAAAAATGGATGCTATGAACCACAGAAAGAGATTCGTACTAAACACAGTTGCTAGTGAACATACTCGTCCACTCCTATACACCATTTCCTTATAATAAGTCTACACACACTCTGGATGGAAGATAACCCAACCCTCTTCCACTTTTTGTGGCTCTCATAACCACAGACTCTAATAGTAAAAGCATTTTAACTTTCCCTTGTTGTCTGTGCTTGAGTGAATGATGACACACATGTCTATACGAGTTATTCTGGAAAAATGAACCACCACCAACTGTACGTCATTCTGAAATTGTGTGGAACTCGGCACGTAGTGCACAGTATTATGATTATGAGATCCATCAGAAGCAGAGATGACATCCGCTGTGTGTCTGGTCCACAGTTGGAAAGAAGTGAACTCATTTCCTTCAATGTGGATTCACTCAAAAGACACACACACACAATTTATCTTTGGAATTCCATTTTCTCCTTCACTTCACCCGAAGCTGCAGACATTGCAAGTTGAATTGCAATTTATTTAATACAATTAAAAATAGCAGAAGAATAAACCTGAAGTAAACTTTCTTCCAGGACTCTCGCAGGTTGTACTTCTTTTAATGTGAAACAAAGTCTTGTCTCTCTCTTCACTTGTATTTCTCAATTACATTATTGTTTTCAAACTTTACTATGTGTGTATATATTAAATTCATAAAGTTATGATTGCATTTCTTCACTCGGAAACCAGACACGTGAAGTTTTAGAAACTATACCAATTGTATAAAATTAAAAAAACGTGTTAGAATCCCACTATGCAAATTCTCAATTTCTTTTAGTTCATTCTGGACTCGCGTGTTTAAATTCACAAACTCTAGGAAAGCAACGTACGTAATCAAAGAATGAAACTTTATGTAACCTGTAATTACTCTGTATTGATAAGCTAACCACGAGTTGGTTTAATGCAAGTGGGAATCGTAACCTCCGTTTTGCTCAATTCCAAGCTCTACAAACAAACCTACACGTGAATATTTTAGCTATTAATCCGTATTAAACTATACTCACACGTATTCTAGTCCCATTTCTCTTTTATCACCTTCTTTCCCCAAATCTCCCTCAGCCCATAAACAGTTTAATTTCTCTTGACGTAGAAACTGTAAGCTAAGTATTTGTCCTTACCAACTTTCCACTAACCTTCAAATTGCATTTCTGCTTTTACTTTGGATACCAACACACCTTGGATCTCACATTAAATCGTCATTGTAAACACCTCAAGAATCTCTTTTAACCTGTACGCGTGTCCCATGTGTGTGGAACTTGAACAACAAGGTTTCTTGGCTTAATGCATCTCACAAAAACACCAGAACACTTACTGCGTCCCTTGAAGTACAAGGACACAAGATGTTTATAAAATATTCACATAGTTAAACAGAATTGTTTAAGCTTTCATGAGAATACTTTCCACATGCAACCGTATTCTACCCACACCACCCATCATTATTCCTTTGCACTTACTCTCTTTATAATGTCACATCAGTTAAACTAGTTTTATCTCAAATATCTTTCGTGTCAGGCATGTCCCCCTAATTAAATCTTGAAGGTTTGCTTAAGTAATCATAACCATCTTGTTGATATTTCAAATTTCAAGCTTTCCATTCCTTCCCTTTACATCTTAATACGATTTGTGCGTGTATGAATAAAATAAACTAATAGAATTAGAATGTTCGTGCAAAACTAAGAAGACTTAAAAGACTCGCAAGGACAACTACACAGAATATTTCACTTCCTACTCTTCTTTATCATTTAAAATTTTAAAATGTACGTTCAAAGTAAGTAACTGCAAAGTTTGTTCAAGAGATTCAAGGTTAACATTCACTACACGGAATAATCTCATCTGCACGAGGAATTAAAATGATTAAGTTTCGTTTTGAAAGCTTGTTGGGTCTCGTATCCCTCTAGTGTCTTTCTATTCGAATGCTTTCCTTACCATCATGACTATTTAACGTGACCCAGTCACGAACTTCCTTAATGTACACAGGTGAATCTCTACCATGTAGAACAACCACCTGTCCTATCTTTATTTAGAAACTACAATCCAATTCTCTTTTATTGCAACACAGAATTGCATATTCTATTAAGCAAGATTTGGGAGCCCCAGGGATATGAGATTTGCATCCGAGATTAATTACTTTAGAAACCTTATTGTGATTCCATTTCAGTTCAATCTTAGAATACAGGGTTGATTGCTTAGAGTATTAAATATGCCTGTGTTTAAATATATCCGAATCATTCAAATAGGAACATACAATATTTTGAATCGTACTTAACTTACGTAAAACAGCTCACCATCAGCCTTCAACACGCCAAAGCGAGTGTAGCGATAAAATTAATGGGACACAGTTTGTATCTTGTCAAAGTCCAAACCGATAAGACACATTGAAGGACTGTTAATTAAAACTAAACGACAAATAGTGTCCGTCGTTCCTGGACGATCAACCTAAGGTAACTTCCTAGTCACCTAGACACACGCTAGAAATGTGAGAGTTCACAAGTTGGGAGATCTGGAGCAGAAATCCCCGAACCAGTGAAAGTAGTGAAAGTTGGGCTGCAAGAAGCAGAAGACTGAGCCAAAACCCATCCCAGGTCTCCCATTTCGTTCCTTTCCGAACAGGTCGAGTTGCAGGAGACCCGTCCCGGGTTTTCTATTCAACGTGGGAGAAAGTATGTTGGCCAAGAGTTCTATAACGCCAGCCTACCACAACCGTACCAGAATGAATGATGACCCTGACCGAGCGTACATTACTCTTATTAGCGAATTCGTAAGTTATGAGATAACTGCGATAAGCACCAACAAATTGACGAATGTACTGAAGAATTGTTTAGAACTAATTGGATTTGGATGAAAGCAATAAATTATCTTTGAAAGCCACTTCTATTTCTCAAGAATATTATTATATCTTGACTTTCCAATGGTTTGAACATTAGATTAAATGTAGTTGGCATAAGAAGAGACGTTATCACAAGGGAGAAGTTGCATTAGTGGCCTCCTGATACTTATTAATTCCTCCATTTCAAATAGAAACAACAGGACTTCCACACTGGCTAAGGCAGCTGGACTATCGGAGATAAGTAGAAGGAAGTGAAACTGCCAGCTACCCAGTGTGTCCCAATCTCTCAATATTCCACGAACCATTTCCCCAGCACTCATGCCCAATCCTTTTTGACATGGGCAACCACAGAAACCTTCTTCCCCGCATATACTTCCCTGGAAGTGAAAGAGAAAGCAACTCTCCAGTCTTTTGAACACGAGGAATCCTCTACCAAATTAATTCAACTTTCCAACACTTTCTCAGAAGTAGAAAGGGACACAGAGTAACCAAATTGTGTGTAGGAAGAATTAAACCTTCCTTCTTCATTTCTGGCCTTTTGTCTCCACCACCAACCCAACTTTGCACTTTGTTTGCCGCTTACTTTCATGCTTATTACTTTCTTCACAAGCCCAGCAACTTTCTCGCAAGGCTTCTACAGATAATAACTTCTTTAGAGAACATCCTATGAAAATACTTTCTCTTTTCGTATCTTCCAAAATGAAAGTGTCAGTTCAATATTGCGTTTTCCTGTCTCCCACTGCACCTATCCGTTCATCATCCTTTACGAGAGGTCCTTGCAGAAAACAGTAGAGTGCATTTGAGAGATGCTAGAGATTTCTTGAGGCTTTTGCTTTCTCCTTCCACTCAGCTTTATACTCAAGACTCTAGAGTTCCGAGATTCTGGTAGAATTACTTATTACTTAGTGAGAACACTGGAACAAACCATTTCTCACATACTGACAGTGGAGATGATGATGAAAGTGATGTGCAGGATTGTAAGTGGAAAGTAAAATCCTATCGAGTGCAATGGATGAGACAGTTCAAGCTGGAAAGACAATGTGTGAAATAGAATGTAATTGGGATAAACATGGAAATAAATCCTGTTTAGGTTGTTTGTTCAAACGGTATTTGTTAATATTTGTGTTGTGAGTGAATGGAGAAAGCAAATGGGCTTCCAAATGATGGGAATTAGATGAAGTGTCTGTATAAAGCAAGAGCGTAAGTGTAAGTGGATATATCAGCCCTTCAGTAAAAGTGTTGTCTGCCTTCAGGAATAAATGTTTATTGAGTTTTATTCAAAGCTTTACATGTGTCACATGTACTAAAATACACGTTAGTCAACATGTGTTTGTTACTTGATTGTCGCCCACGTTTGAAACCCGTGGAGCGAAAGTATTACTGAAAGATTTAAAGTGAAAGGAATGCTAATCAGGATTGAGTGAAAGGCCTTTTGTTAACTCACATGACTTTTATTACTTGTACAAACTAGTCTGGAAATAATGCGAGGTTTCTTGTACTAATTCATTCATTTATTTAATCAAACCTGCTCACTCTGAGCTCGTTATGTTTGACAAGAGTTAATATTAGTTGTAATAAGTACTAATGTGAATGCTGCGATAAATATGGAGGTCTACTGACCAGGAAAGAGACAGATTAAGGTTAACTGGAAGATCTTTTTATTAATGGAAACGACCCTTGAGTAGAAACGCTCCTATGTCCAATTCTTAGAAACTGGTGCAATCTAATAACGAAGGATCCCTACCAGCAGGAAACACGCTTGAGTTAACAACAGTAAGGCTTTGTGAGACTCTCACTTATCGTTGTCTAAATTTTAAAAGTACAGTCAACCGTGGCTTACTTATCAACTTAAATTCCCAGGACTTCTTCTTCAACTAAAATGTCCTTGAGAGTGAAAGGTTTGTTATCTTAACGATGTTATTTGGTGTCCTATTTCTTTTGTACTTAACCACAAAATCAGAACAAAGACTTGTAAGCAACTAATCTATTTTTACAGTACCCATCACGTTGTTTTAGATTTAGAAGAAGAACGCCCTACGCACAAGGGATTTCATGAGTTTGGCAACCAATTGACAGTATAACAGTTGGAGTTAACGACCAAAGTATTCCACATAATGAGTTTTGTAACGACCAATCTCAGGTTAAATGGGAATTGCCTATGCGCAAGGATGAGTTTGCAGAGATATATTATTGATCCATTCCCATCCATTTGTGGACATACGAAAGATTGTCTATTAAAGCTTAATCTTTATCAAAATTAGTTTTTAATTAAACCTCAACCTATTCAACGTTCCATGTCACTTGAATCTGTCAGCTTTCTTTGCGACATGCATATTTGCACTACCTGTTACCAAATCTCATTGACAATATTATAAATCCTTCCTTCCTTTTAAGAACTCAACATTCACCTTTACAAAACCTAACCTCACACTAATCAAGTATTCCATTTGAAAGCACATCTGTTGCGTTATAAATAATTCGCGAGTGAAGAAAGGATGCCACTCGGCAACCAAATAATCAAATAAAAAGCCAACAAAGTCTCTTCACTCTGCAGCACCAAATTTCTCCTTATTTCCCAAAATTCAGCCTGACTTTCCTCCAGACACTTCCGAAAAAGTCTCAATGTGGGTAGAATATTAAATTACCAAACTTTTGCACAAAGCAAACTTCTCGTGACTTATGCAAGCAATAAAAAGCAAATTATTTTTGGTCGAGTTAACACTTCTCGCTGGTCGTTTCACACGAACAGTTTGATGACATTCGTTTTTCTTTCTTGCAAGTTTGAATATTTCCAGGTCGACGTTCATTTTAGTTTTATAACGTCATTAGTACACTTCATTATGTTCCTGGAACGTCTTCCAAGAACGTAATAAGTCAACTTTCAGTCGATAATTGGATCTTATGCTTCCACGAAACTTTTATTCTGACCTTTGTAACCTGTAGAAATTTCTAGTAGAATCCGAAAATGAATATAAGAGTTCTTTTTATTCCTAGACGAATTTTCCAACAACCTGATCAATCAATCTATCCAGCAGTTTCCTTGAAACTCATTCCTGGAATCCTTTTTCGAGTATTTTTCTATTCTGAATGATTTCATTTCCATCCGTGTGATCTTTCGTTCAGAAAATGATTCCAGGCAAAGACCTTATATTATTCATGTATTCTTCTTGTGTTAGTAAGGAATATAAAGACTATATAGATAGAGTCGACATTGACACGCTTTATCCTGAAACATAACAAACTCTGTTTCACACAACGGCCCGGGAATATTAATGCATCTCCCGTGTATGAAAAGTGCGGAAGGAAAAGAAATCGAGTGAAACTCCATGTCACGACACTTTTCGAGTGTAAAAATGTACACGCCTTTTACATGAAGTGAACACACGAAATGTACGGGAGGTAAAGTTCCGCATTGTCTTGGAAGGTCTTATGCTTATCTCTGTATTTCAAACCATATGTGAGTGATCTGCCTCAAGGCCATTCGAATGCTTTTTGTAAAACACGAATCCTTCCATAGTTCAACATCATCACACAAAGATCCGGTAACTGGTAACCACTCACACTTCCTCCCTCCCTCAGGGCAAATACTAATATTAATAATTTAATAATCAGCCGAACGTGTGTCTGGTGGCTTTCGAAACTGAATATATGCGATGCAGCATTTCAAATACGCAGCTCATCTCAATCATACAGCCTGGAACTTTCTCCCCGGTCGATGGATGTGCTTTCTTCCCTGGGCTCAGTATTATTCAGAAGCCTACAAAACACTACGTAGCCTCCCACTGGCTGCCTTTTACATTCTCTTAATGCTCTTCTTCCTGTCTCGACCAAGACGAGTCCATACGCTGTATAATGACACTATGCCTTCTTTCTCCTGCAATCTGCAACAAGGTTTCCCGAATTTCGTCATAAAGGAACCATACAGGCCTTCCTGAGACATGAATAATAGGATGAGTAGTTGAAAAATAGATTATATGAACCACAAGAATACAGACTTGTACTAAACACTGTTGTAAGTACATCTCATCCACTCCTCTACACAATTTCCCTATAATAAATCCTGTTCTTGTCCACACAATCTGGATGGAAGATAACCCAACTCACTTTTTGTGGCTTTCATAACCAGAGACTCTAATAGTAAAAGCGTTCCATCAATTTTGACTTTCCCCTTGTTGTCTGTGCTTGAGTGAGAGGTCACACACATACGTCTATACGAGTTATTGTGGAGAAATGAACCACCACAGAGAACTATTACATCCGTTTGAAATTGTGTGGAAGACTGCACACACAGGGATTTGATTATGAGATCCATCATATAAACGGAGAGAGATGTCTGACATTCTTTGCCTGGGCTACAGTTAGAAAGATTGAATTCAACTCATTTCCTGAAGTCAAAAGGGTATACTATTCTCCTTCATTTAATTCGTAGCAATTGGTATTGTAAATTGGACTTGCAATTTATTTAATGGAATGAAAAATACTCTCAGCGCAGAATTGAAACCCAAAGAAATATTTCTTCTAGAACTTTCTTATTTCTAGTAATTGTCAAATGCTCCATACATTATGGTCCTATAGTGTCCTTAGATCTTCGTTATTATTCATTTACGTCCCACTGTCTCGAGCAGTTCATTAGCTCCCGAATTTATCACTTTGTTTGCGGCTTCCCATTTACTTTCTTATGAAACCCAGGGTTAATTACTTCGCTATACATCCAGTAGAGTTCAAGGGAGTTTTAAGGACATCTTGTAAGTAAGCCTTCTCATTCTTTTCTACCAAAAGGAAAGTGAAAGTCAAGGTCTTTACTGTTTCCCTCCACTACATCGTATTTCTCTCTTTATGAGGGTTCCTAAGACTAAACACAATAATGGGTGTGAGAGTTTTTTTTGAGATTGTTGCTTTCTCTCCTTCCACTCAAGATCCTTTCAGCTTCTTATCTCTCTGAATGCAAGTTACTTCCACTTCTGCATTTGGCTGAGCAACGTGTCTCACTAAAACTACTAACACAGCTAAAATAAATCCGAGAGTAAATGAGATTTTTCATTCGCTTTATCTCTGCTGCTACTCTGTAGACTTCCAGTTGAATTACTTTATGTGATCGCTAGAAGAAACCATTTCACACACACTGGATGTGGATTATGATGATAATGATGTACGTGATTGGGAGTAGAAAGTAAAAAACGAAAAACCCATCGGGTGCAGAGGATGAGATAGAAAGTCAACCCAAAGGAAGACGAAGGAGTGTGTGAAATTGAATGCAATTGTAATAAGAATAGAAATAAATCCTCCACTGTTCCTGAGGTTATTTGTTCAATAGTATTTGTTAACTTCTGCCAGTGTGTGTCTGTGGGAGTGGATGAATCAAATGGGGTTCCAAATCATTAGAATAACTTTGCATGTGACCGTATAGACCAGATGGATGTATTATGTGAGCACAGTGTGTTTGGAAATGTTGTCTGCCTTATTTCACTCATTCTACGAATCACTCGTTTCCAGTTGAATTATCCAGAAGCTGTAAAACTCTGTTATTCAGCATAAATGCTTTCCATTTTTCCTGAATTGGATGTGGCAGGAAAATGTAATCTTTATCTGTATAAGCAGTAGGAGGATTGTAGGGAATTGGATTTGCCAGGTCTCATCAATCCGGTCATGCTCAGGTCAATGGTTGAATGAGTTACGTAGTATTTTTGCCATATAGTTAATAATACTGACAATGAGTATAGTGGGTATGAACTAGTATGAAGTTCAGAGTGAATGAGGAGGGTTTCATATTCATTAATTTAACTCTCAAAGTCTCCACAATTAACCAACATTTCTACCATCCGTAACATTTCGAAGGAATCGCTATTCTACTGCTATTGCATGGTAGCCTCAAGAGAAATACAAATACCCATTTACATCCCACTGCATTAATTGAACATCCTTGTATTCTGGGATGGTATGTGTAACATGATATGCTTGGCTAAAATGTCCTTAACAATTTTGTTATCCAGAAATAAGCATACCACAAAGATAAAACACACATGCAGGGCTAAACAACTTCCATTGTAAGAAGATTTACGTTGTAACTTTAGTTGTAGCGCTCAAGCAAACCTTTGGCATCCAATACTTAAACTTACGTCTGCTTATCAATTAGGGACCGGAGACTAATTTAATTTCCTATTCTCTATCGAACATTAAGCTGCAGATGAGACAACATTCATGTAACTCGAGATGTTCGTATACGTAAAGTTTCGTTTAAAGCGTTCATACAAAATCCTTAAAATTAAATATTCAAGCATACATTTCGAGGTAGAAACCTTCTAACAAGAAGACATGAACCGAATAAGCGGAAATCAAATCTAATAAATATTTTTATTCAGTCCACTGGGTAGTAACAGTCCGAACAAATATACACAGACGACTTAATCAAACAAGAGAATTTATTTATGACAACCTAGTCTAGTAGAAATGAAGATAAGCACTGATCAGGAACAAAAGATTAAGCCCACCAGAAGATCTTTCCATTCGTTGGACTCATTCAAACTTCTGCTACCCAACCCACTTCCAATTTAAAAGAAGCAACGTAAACGACACAATTTATTCTATTTGCTACCGTCTCTTTTCGTTGTCGATCC